>JAJEJO010021443.1:0-66458 GCA_020662805.1 Glaucomys volans | reverse complement strand
TGATTATTCATAGCCTGAATCTGCTCTCTCGTCACCTCATTCTCTTCTCGGATCATTTTAATTATGAACATTCTGAACTCCATTTCTGTCATTCCCTCTACCGTGCTGTCCTTAGGATCTCCTGATGCACCATCCAGGTTTGTTTGGGACACTTTCTTCCCGTGTATTCCCATGCTGCTCATATATCCTCCCCTCTAGTAGTGCAAATCAGAGGGATTGCAACTTTCCTGTAAAGACCCAGAGCGTCCCTGCAGATTTCCAGCAACTCACCAAATGTTTGAGAGGTGCTTGATCAAGTGGTGAACCAAGATAGCCGCTATCTCACAACCTCCAGGTTGGGAATGATCAATGTTTCTGGGCAGAGGCGACCAGGAGATGCCGCACCATGTCCCTGGAGCCGCAGCGCCATGTCCCTGGAGCCGCAGCACCATGTCCCTGCGAAAGGGGTGGGCTTAGGTCGAGGGCTCAGACAGCTCAAGATGGAGTCTCTCCGCCAGGGAAGCTGTAGAATGGTGCCAACCGGGCCCAAATTCCCCGCTGGGGCCGGCAAGTAGCTCCGCTCCCGGGTAAATCTCACCTGAAGCCGCAGCGCTGAAGCCGCAGCGCTGTGTCCCTGAAGCCGCAGCGCTGTGTCCCCGCGGGAAGGGGTGGGCTTAGGTCCGAGGGCTCAGAGAGGTCAAAATGGAGTCTCTCCGCCAGGGAAGCTGTAGAATGGCGCTGACCGGGCCCAAATTCCCCGCTGGGGCCAGCAAGCAGCTCCGCTCCCGGGTAAATCTCACCTGAAGCCACAGCACTCATGAGCAAATATTCAAAGTCCTTTCTTCTAGCTTCTCAAAAAAATATACTACATTATTATTACCCTGCAATGCAATAGGACACCAGAACTTCCTGCTCCTTTGTAACTATAAATTAGTACCCATTGATCAACCTTCCCCCATCCCACTGCTTTACCCAGCTTCTCGAAACCACCATTATACTCTCAATTCCTATGAGAGCAACTATTTAGTTTCTGCATATGAGTAAAATCATGTGGTACTTGTTTTTCTGTGCTTTGTTTATTTCTGGTACCTCATAAACATGTACAATTTTTATGTATCAGTTAAAATTTTTTCATGACCAAATATAATGAGAAAAGTTAGGAAGAAAGAGGGGAAAAAGAAGCAGAACAAATACAATGAATAAGAAATAGCAAGAACAAATTCACTGAATAGAAAATAGTTGGAAATGTGGTAGATTTTAATCCAACTATACAAAAATCACTTTCATTATTATTCCTAAAGCTGCCAAAGATAGAGATTATCTCATTGGATAAAAGAGCAAGATCCAACTACAAAACAGTGTATGTTTTTTGTTTTCTGTAAAACATGTATAGCTGGATGTGATTCTGGAATCTTTAAACTCTCACTAAAACAAATATAAAACCTTGATAGAATGCCTGAACACAGATATGAATACTGAAAAGTAAATATATGTATAGGTGGATGAATCAGGGAAGAATACCAGAGTTAAAAGGACCACTTAAACAGTTGGAAGTTCAACATTATATTTTTCTCCATCAGTATCATGAGCCTGAATTCAATATGGCATGAAACCCAAAAGTGCACATTCTTTAGCAGACAGTCAGATGCACGAGAAAGATTAAGTTTGGGACTAAGAAATGGAAATGAGTAATTGAGTTCAGAGAAATTTTCCCTGAAATCCCTTGGGTTTTTATTTACCTTACTTGTTTGGTTCCACAGTGAATTCGGCAACAGCAAAAATGGCCCAGAAGCAAGAGTGTCCCAGAATGGGAACCTATAGGAATCAAAATTTAACTGTGGCATAAGATCCTTTCTGTAGGTTGAGACACAGTGTTAGGAGGACACAAGTAGACTTCATACAAATGTTTCCTCTCTCCTCTTGCAACTTGTTTCTGGATGTGACAGTGGGTAGTTTCTGAACAGAGGACAGAAAATGGGAGCCAAGGGAATTGGAATGTACTAAAAATACAGGGAAGAGTAGATTTTTTTCTATGACCTGTGAGTGTTGTGATCCTAATTACCACACTGAGGATTTGGAGGCTCAACTACCTTCATCTAGGTGCCAGACTGACCACTAGGTGGTGCACATATAGGATAGTCCTAAATAGTACTACTGCAAAAGGTTTGAAAACTGAACTGATGTTGGAACGACAATACACATAAGGCTAGAAGAAAAATATCTCCATATGATGCAAACAAGATTAATAATGTCAAAAAAATACTTAAAATCTTCAGGATACAAACTAAAATCTATCAGTGCTGTGGTTTGGATATGATTTAAATATGTCTCCAAAGGGTACATTATGATTGAAGACTTGGTTAAAAGGGTGGAGATGTTAAGAGGGGATGCCTAGTGGAAGGTCTTTAGGTCATTGGGGACATATTAAGGTAGTTTTGTGCAACTGCTTGAATTCCTGTAAGTGAATTGTGATAAAAGGAGAAAACCTGGCCCCACCCATCTTCTCTTTCTGTTCCTGTTCAAGATGTCACCACTGGTCTTACTACATGTGCTCCCACCATGATGTGCTGCCATCTGCTACTCTTGTCAGAGGGCAAACCAAAGTTCCACACGCCCAGCTGAATCACTGGTACAGTGATTGCCTAGCATGCATGAAGCTTGATCCCCAGTAAAAAAAGGATGGAAGGGAGAAAGAAAAGTTAATCAAAACTATGGCAAAGAAACATGAAACTGTCAAAAAAGACCACATGAATTCTTAAAATAATCAAAGAAAATTTGTAGAAATTAAAAATAAAAAGTATTGAAACTAAAACCTCCATGTAGGGTTAAGCAGCAAATTACAGGTGAAGAGATAATTAGTGAACTGGAAACATAATCAGAAGAAATTATATATAATGTACCACAGAAATAAGAACATATATAAATATTAAATGAAAATTTACCCCTGCACAAGGATGGCATGCAGATTCATGAAGTGCTCCATATTTTTAAACAAGGGCAGAAAGTGTCCCAAACAAACCTAGAGGCTATATCAATAGATTCCAATGATAGCAGGGCAGAAGAAATATCAGAATTGGAGTTCAGAATGTACATAATTAAAATTATCTGAGAAACAAATGATGAGATAAGAGAGCGAATGCAGGCAATGAATGATCACACCAATAAACAGTTAAAAGAGCAAATGCAGGAAGCAAAAGATCATTTCAATAAAGAGATAAAGATTCTGAAAAAAACCAAACAGAAATCCTTGAAATGAAGGAAACCAAATAAACCAAATTAAAAACTCAATAGAAAGCATAACCAACAGACTAGATCACTTGGAAGACAGAGCTGCAGACAATGAAGAGAAATATTTAATCTTGAAAACAAAGTTGACCAAACAGAAAAGATGGTAAGAAATCATGAACAGAACCTCCAAGAATTATGGGATAGCATGAAAAGGCCAAATTTAAGAACTATTGGGATTGAAGAAGTCACAGAGATATAAACCAAAGGAATGAATAATCTATTCAATGGAATAATATCAGAAAATTTCCCAAATCTGAAGAATGAAATGGAAAGTCAAATTCAAGAGGCTTACAGGATACCAAATGTACAAAATTAAAACAGATCCACACCAAGGAACATTATAATGAAAATACCTAACATACAAAATAAAGATAGAATTTTAAAGGCTGCGAAAGAAAAGGCATCAGATTACACGTAGGGGGAAACCAATATGGATATTAGCAGATTTCTCAGACCAGACCCTAAAAGCTAGAAGGGCCTGAAACAACATATTTCAAGCTCTGAAAGAAAATGGATGCCAACCAAAAATCTTATACCCAACAAAACTTACCTTCATATTAGACAATTAAATAAAATCCTTCCATGACAAACAAAAGCAAAAAGAATTTACAAATAGAAAGACTGCACTATAGAACATTCTCAGCAAAATATACCATGGGGAAGAAATGAAAAACAACAATGTAAATCAGCAAAGGGAGAAACTACCCTAAAGGAATAGCCAATTAAAGGAGAAACCAAGTCAAGTTAAAAACCAAAAATAAGCCAAAATGACTGGGAATACAAGTCATACCTCAATAATAACCCTGAATGTTAATGGTCTGAACTCATCAATCAAAAGACAGACTATCATAAGCACAAGGCCCTGGGTTCAATCCCCAGCACCACACACACACACACACACACACACAAAAAAGACATAGACTGACAGATTGGATTAAAAAGAAAGACCCAACAATATGCTGCCTTCAGGAGACTCATCTCATAGAAAAAAATACCCACAGACTAAAGGTGAAAGGAGGGGAAAAACATACCATGCACATGGACTCAGTAAAAACACGAGGATTTCCATCCTCATATCAGATAAAGAGGACTTCAAGTCAAAGTTAGTCAGAAGGGATAAAGAAGGACATTTCATACTGCTTAAGGAAAGCATAAATCATAAATATCAATGGCACATCCATGTATGTTAAACAAATCCTTCTCAATTCCAGGAACCAAATAGACCAATAATACTTGGTGACTTTAACACATGTCTCTCACTCTTGGACAGATCTTCCAAACAAAAATTGAACAAAGAAACCACAGAACTCGATAACACAATCAATAATTTAGACTTAACAGACATACATAGAATATTCCATCCATCAACAAGTGAATACACTTCCTTCTCAGAAGCACATGGATCCTTCCCTCAAATAGACCATATGTTATGATACAAAGCTACTCTTAGCAAATACAAAAAAGTAGAGATACTACCTTGTATTCTGTCAGATCATAATGGAATGAAATTAGAAATCAATGATAAAATAAAAAACAGAAACTACTCCAATACCTGGAGATGAAATAATATGCTATTGAATGATACATGGATAACAGAAAACATCAGGGGGGAGATAAAAAAATTCTTAGAGGTAAACAAGAACAAAGATACAACATATCAAAATCTCTGGGACACTATGAAAGCAATACTAAGAGGAAAATTCCTTGCATGGAGTACATTCAAAAAATGAAGAAAAAGTCAACAAATAAACGACGTAACATTACAGCTCAAAGCCCTAGGAAAAGAAGAAAAGATCAACACCAAAAGCATCAGAAGACAGAACATAATTCAAATCAGAGCTGAAATCAATGAAATTAAAACAAAAGAAACAATTCAAAAAATTGATGAAACAAAAGTTGGTTCTTTGAAAAAATAAACAAAATTGATAAACCCTTAGCCATACTAACGAAGGGAAGGAGAGAGAAAAATCAAATTACTAAAATTCGTGATGAAAAAGGAAATATCACAACAGACACTATTGAAATACAAAACATAATTAGAAGCTGTTTTGAAAATCTATACTCCAACAAAACAGAAAATCTCGAACACATCTACAGGTTTCTAGAGACGTGTGATCCACCCAAACTGAATCTGGAGGACAGCCCTTCCTTCTGTGACTATTTGTCTTGTGCTTGAGAGTCCATCTGGTCCTGGACTTTTCTTTGTTGGTAGGCTTTTGATGATTTCTTCTATTTCATTGCTTGAAATTGATCTATTCAAATTGTGTATGTCAAGCACAAGACAAATAGTCACAGAAGGAAGGCCTGAGGGGTATGAAGGAACAAAGAGCAAGTAAAATGGTAAGCATGTAGGTAAAGCTAAGCCAACATTGACGTGAGAAACATCAATAAGAATGTGAAGTTTGTGAGTTTATAAAAGACCAAGAAATTTCCAATTTCAGTTCTAAGATGTTGGAAGTTGTTGCTCTCATCTTTATCAGGAAAATTTGGTCAAACTGAAATTCAATGACTTTCATGAACCCATCAGAGAAGTGAAGCAATAGAGGAAAACACCACCTTGAAATGTGAAGAGTCAAATGTTTTTAGATAGAGATAGCATGGAAGATTTGCTTCCCTGGAGCAGAAGGCACTGAATGCCAAGAGGCTAATATTAATACCTAAATAGTAATTTTGACAAACTACTGAAGACTGAGTGTAGATTAGCACAAGAGTAAGAAGAACCTAGAAGTTGAAGTCTTTAAAGTCTCCACACTTCCACAGCATTTTCTTTAAGGAGTCCCACAAGGTTGTTATGGGAAGGATAAAAGGAAGCTCCCATGTGATACTGGTTGAAGACTGGCAAGTATAGCCATTGTGAGTCCCGCTCAGGCTTTTCTCTGTAACAAAGGATGGAGTTACAGAAGGAAGGTCTTGGCAATTTCGAAACTTCATAATATCTCTTCTCTAGAAGAAGAGAAATCTGTCCCACATCAGCCCTTTCCAGTCTTCATGTCTTGCCCAAGCAGGGGAAAACTCATAGTCAACAGGAGAGAGGACTTTAAGGAAATAGATTGGGAACGCTGTAGCCAAGGAAAGGACAGAAATATTTCTGATGGTCACAGCCCCAAGATACAGGCCCACTGTGCATTCCAAAAACTGAAATTTAATTTATTCAGATGACCATTAAACAGTCTCCTGCCCCCAAATACTTATTTGCTAATAAACTCCTAGTAATAGCAGTGATTACTACTGAGAGAGCAGAAAGAGTGAGAGTCTCTAAAGTGCAACCCAAAGGGAATTGCAAAAGCCCAGGAGAGAGACAAAAAGAGGTCTTCAGGGAAATTTGAAGCCTCTGGTATTTGTAACTAAAATCAACTGCAGGAAAACTAGGACAAAGGGAAAAGTTTGAATGAATTTATAAAGAAGATTGGGAGACATACCTTACCTATGAAGGAACAATTATTGCTTTCAGAGTACTCCTTTTCAGAAACCATGGAAACAAGAAGACAGTGTAATGAAATCATTGAAATATTGAAAGAAAAATTTTCCAAACTAGAATTCTATACTCAACAACATTTTCCTAAAACTGAATTCATCCCTAGCAGATCTGCTTTGCAAAAAATGTTAAAAGTTCTTCAGGTATAGTGAAAATGATATAGCTCAGAAAATTTGAATCTACATAAGAGAGTTAGAAATAAATGGAGATAAAATATAATGTTTAATATTTGTAATTGATATAAAAGACTATTTTTTAAAGCAATAATAGCAGCAATGATACCATATGGATAAGTAAAATAAATAACAGCAATGTCCCAAAGGAAAGGGTGGAGGAATTGGAAATACTTAGGTATAAAGCACCTACTCTACACTTGAAGTGGTAGTGTTATTAGAGGATGAATTTAAATTATTTAAAAGTATATATTGCTAAGGCAGCTGCTATGGTGTGAAGATGTCTGTTCCAAACTTCAGGTATTGACATTTAATGAACAAAGAGATGGTATTAAAAGATAAGTCCTCTAAGTGGTTATTAGGTCATGAGGGCTGCTCCCCTTCTGAATAGGCTTAAGACCCCTAAAAGAGGTTTCATGCATTATTTCTTTTCCTTCTACCTTCCACTGTGTGAGTGTTCTTCTACGTTGGAGGATAAAGCAACAAGACACCATCTTGAAAGCAGAAAACAGTCCTCAATAGATAATCAAACTGGTTAGTGCCTTGATCTTGTATCTCCCAGTCTTTTTAAGTGTGAGAAAATAAATTTGTTTTTATAAGTTACCCATTCTCAGGCATTTTGTTATAGCAGTACAAAAAGACTATGACATTAATCATTAAAAAAGATTGGAGGGCTTGGAGTGTAGCTCAGTGGTAGCATGCATATGGCCCTGTGTTCAATAATCATACAAAAAATTTATTAAGAAGGATGAGAAAACGAAACATAAGTAAAAAGAGATAGAACTGAATCACATGAAATGCCCATTCTAAAACCAGAGAAGGCAGAAAAAGAGGGAAAAAACAGAACAAATGTAATGTGTTGAGAAAACATTAAAGGTGGCAGATTTCAACCCACCTGTATCAATACTCCTTTAAATGTGAATGGTCTAGATATACCATTAAGACAGAAAGTATCAGAATGGATGAAAACACAAAATCTATTTTGAATACAAAGACTGAGATTGGTTAAAAATAAAGGGATAGCTCTCCTTTTCTTTGCCATTGAGGCATGCACTTTACTCCAATCTTTACCAGGTCTTTTCTCAAAACTTTCAGTATCAAGCAACTTATGACCAAGAAACAAACAAAACTGTCCCATTCCCCAATGTATTCCAATGAAAATAGGTAATAAAATCAGGTATAACTCCAAGAGGAGACACTGGGGAAGAACCAATCTGGGTCATTAAGGAATTGCATGAGATGGCACCCATATTTATGCTGTATCAAGGTCACTATCATATTAAGATGAAAATGTCACCACTGTGTGGACAAAACATGTTTTATTGGGAATATGATTATTCTCTTTTTCTATGTTCTGCAATATGTTCAGTGATAAATATGTGAAAACTTTAGGAAAAAGTAAAGAGATGCTCAGCCTTGAAAGCCTGTTTATCCTCATGGGCTAAACAGAAAATAAAAATTACAAAAAGGACCAAAACCAAAGTTGTTTACTTTAGAAGATTTATTAAAGTGACAAATTTCTTAAATTTAACCAAAGATGTGAAATATCTCTACAATGAAAATTATAAAACATTGAAAAAACAAATTAAAGAGGACACAAATTAGTGGAAAAACATCCTTTGTTCATACATAGAAAGAATCAATACTGTTGAAATGTCCATAATACCCAAAGCAATTTATAGATTCAAATCAATCCTTTGCTTGATACTGAAAGTCTTGCGAAAAGACCTAGTGAAGATTGGATTCAAGTGGGTGTGTAGTTTAGTACTTTCCCTTTGGTACCAGGAATTGAACCCAAGGGTGTTCAAGCACTGAGCCACATCCCCAGCCCCTTTTAATGTTTTATTTAGAGACAGGTTCTTGCTAAGTTGTTTAGTACCTTGATAAGGCTGGCTTTGAATTTCCTGATCCTCCTGCCTTAGCCTCCTGGGTCGCTGGGATCACAGGCATGTGCCACTGCACCTGGCCCCTATCAGGATATTAATGGCATTCCTCACAGAACTAGAAAAAGCAATTTTAAGATTTATACGGGACCAAAAAAAAAAAAAAACCCCAAAGAGCCAAAGTCATTCTGAGCAGAAAGAGAAAGCAGGCGACATTATGCTACTTTGCTTCAAAGCATATTACAAAGCTGCAGTAATCAAGACAGCATGCTGTTGGCATTAAAACAGCCACATAGACAAAAGCAACAGAATAGGGAACCTAGTAGCAAAGCCACACATCTAAAGCTAAACAATTTTCAGCAAAAGTGCTAAGAACACATGCTGGAGAAAGGACAGTATTTTCAATATGGTAATGAGAAAATTGCATATCCACATGTAGAAGAATGAAGCTAGACACCTCTCTCTCATCAGTTACAAAAAAATAAACTAAAAATTGATTAAACACTTAAATGTAAGACCTGAAACTATTGAACAATTAGGCTGAAACAGGAGAAATTCTTTAGGACATTGGAATGAGCAAGGATTTTTTGGACAAAATTCTCAAAACACAGGAAGCTAAAGCAAAAATAGTAAAATAGAATTACATAAAACTAAAAAGCTTCTGCACATCAATGGAAATACTTAACAGAGTGCAGAAGCCATTTACATAATGGGAGATAATATTCACAATGTGTACATTTGACAAGGGGTTGATATCCAGAGTATATAAGGAACTCCAAAAGCTCAATAACAAAGAAGCTAATAAAATGTGCAATTCATCAAAGTAGATATTTATCAAAAGAAGACATACAAATGACCAACAGGCACATGAAAAATGCTCAACCTCTCTAATTGTCAGAGAAAAACAAACCAAAACTACAATGAGATCTCACCTCACCCCAGTAAGAATAGTTAGTACCCAAAAGTCTAAAGATATCAAGTGCTAGTGAGGATGTGGAGAAAATGGAGCCCATGAACATTGTTGGTGGGAATATAAATTAGTATAGTTATCATGAAAAACAATATGGAAGTTCCTTAAAAATTAAAAATAGAACTACTATATGGTCAGGCAATCCCACTACTAGTATTTATTCATAGGAATTAAAATCACCTCAAAAATTTAAGATAGGGCCTGGGGATGTAGCTCAGTGTTAGAGTGCTTGCCTAGCATGTGCAATGCCCTGGGTTCCATCCATAGTATTGAAAAAAATGATAGAACTATTATATGATTATATGATCCTGTAATCCCACTACTGGCATTTATACATAGGAAATAAAATCAGTATGTTGAAGAGACATCTGCACTCTCATGTTCATTGCAGCACTAGTCACAATAGTGATTAAATAGAAACAACCACTTATGAATGGATAAAGAAAATGTACATATACATATACACCATGGAATACTATTCAGCCATGAAAAGAATGAAATCCTGTCATTTGTGACAACATACTGGAACTGGAGATCATTATGCTAAGTGAAATATACTAAAACAGAAAGATAAGTGCTGTATGATCTGACTCATGTGGAATCTAAGAAGGTTGATCTCACAGAAGTTGATGGTAGAATGGTGATTATCAGAGGCTGGGACAGTGTACTGGGATGGAAAAAGTTTGATCAATGGGCACTAAGTTATAGTTAGTTAAGATTAAGAAACTCTAAATTACTACATTGCACAGTATGGTGACTACAGATAACTATTATGCACTGCTCATTTCAAAAAGCTAGAAAAAAGGATTGTGAAAGTTTTCAACACAAAGAATTGGTAAATATTTGAGGAGATATATAGGTTGAACTGGATTTAAATATCACACAATGTTTTACATGTATTGAACATCACATGTACCCAAATATACAAGTTTTATGTTTTTGTGTATCAGTTAAATATTGGACTGGGGTGTAGTTCAGTGGTAAAGTGCTTGTCTAGCATGTGTGAGGCACTGGATTTGATCACCAGCACTGCAAATAAACAAAATAAAATATATTTTTAAAAACATACATATCCCTCTATTGTAATTATAGGTTACCTTCCAATGAAAGCCAAAATTAGGGGGAGGCAAACTTCTAGCAAGATTTATCAAGAGAAAAAAAAAAGAAAGTAAAAATAATAACAGAACAATAAAGAGAGGATATAAATGCAGATTAAAAGATACAAAGATAAGAACTTTATACATATAAGTTTGAAAACTGATGTGAAATAGAGAAATTCCTAGAAAACCATAACTTAACAAGGCTGCCTTAAGTAGAAATAGCAAAATGAAATGATTCCATAACTATTCAAGAAATTGTATGTTAAAATTTTAAAGGAGACACCAGGCCCAGATTGGTTTACCTGGAAGTTCTGCCAAATATTTGAGGAACAGATAGTTCCTTGGACAAACTGTCAGAGAACAGAATGAAAGAAAATAGTTCTCACCTCATTGCATGAGGTTAGTATAACCTTGACACCAAAATCAGACAGGGCAACATGAGAATGGAAAAATTTCAGGCCAACCTCCTCCCTGAACAAAATTTAAAAGCTCTAAACAAAATTTTATTGAACTAACTAAAAGTTTTTTATTTATCCTAGGACTGCAAGATTAGTTCAGCATAAGAAAAATTCAATGCAATGAAACATATTATCAGGTTAAAATAGAAAATCATCATATCAGCTCAGAAGATCCAGAAAACATGTTCAATAAAATTCATCATCCACTCATCTTTTAACAACTACTGGCTAACTAGGAATACACAGGAACTTCCTTAATGTGTTAAGTGATATCTACCAGAACATAGCAAATTTACTCAGTGGTGAAACCAAAAGCACTCCCTTTAAAATCAGGATAAACATAAGAATATGCATTATTAACATTTCTATTCAACACTGTACTGTGCATTGTTGGATGTGGAAGGTCTTAGTAGTGTAGACATACAAGGACAAGAGAAAAAAAACAAAAGAATTGGAGGTGGAAAATGAAAACCAACATTTACATACAAATTACCACAACTCATAAGAAATTTTAACAAGTTTGCTAGTTACAAATTCAGTATACAAGAAACAATTTTATTTGTGTACATTAACATCAACCTGCCACAAAATTTAATTTTCTAAGAAGCAATTTGCTATTTTAGCCATAGCAACAAAAATCAACAAGAATATAAACTTGAATGATATGCAAGTCCCTTCTTAATTAAACTAAAAAAAACTTCACTTAAGTAACATGAAAAAAGACTACATAGAGATACATACTATGTTTAGAGACACCTAAACAAAGATGTTAACTCTCCTCAAATTGATTTACAGATTAAATGTAGTTACTATCATATTCCTACAAGTTTTGTCTGTGTATATAGCTTGAAAAACTGATTCCAGAACATATGGGGAAGAGCAATTGGCCAAGAATAGCTAAGACACTGTAAGAAGGACAAGATGGAGGAACTTGCTCTAACAGGATGTACAAGAACACCCATTGCACGTCCATTGCACTATTATTCATAACCCCAAACTAAAAACTACCTAAATGCTCATCAACAGTAAGATGGATAAACAAACTGCAGGATATTGACAAAATGTAATTGTACACAGCAAGGAGAATAAACAAGCTGCATAAACCATTATACAGACGGCTCACATAAACATAATATTGGATGAGAAAAGAACATGCACAACTTTTCAAACCCTTTACACATGTTGATGCAATTAATACTCAGAATGCCATTAGGTAATTGCATGTCTTCTAGAGAGAATGCTCCAAGCATTCCTTTCTGATTCAGACCTTTCTGGGGTCAAATAGTCTGGTCTCCTCAGAATCAGAAATGACACAGACATTGCCTGGGGCAGGATTTGGCAACCACCATCCAAGTTTTTGGCATCTATGTTCTGGCAAAATTCAGTTGATCACTAAAGAGCAAGTGTGTTGTGTACACAGAGCCCCAAAGTTAGTTTTGGTTAATGGTAGAGTGGAAGTAGCAGTGATCATTTACTGGACATCTGCTATGTGCCAGGCTCAGGGGTGGATGCTGGGGATATGGTAGTTAATAATACCACACAACCAATTTGTTGTTTAAATAATAGTGCATTATTAATGAGTGCATACCATGTGCTTAACACTCTTCTAAGCACTTTACATGCTTTAGTTTATCCAATCTTCACAACAATACTATTAGTAACTTCATTTTACAAGTAAGGAAACAGGAGCATAGACAGATTGAGATCTATTCAAAATCACAGAGGAAAGATGTGGCAAAACTGGGACTGAAACTTAGCCAATCTTGGATCTGAAACCTCTGAATCAGTGAATCACCCCAGCAACACTGGGAGGTAGGTATTAGTTCTATTTTATAGCTGAGGAAAATGAGACCCAGAACTAAAGTAAGCACATATTGATTTTGTATCTTCTATGGGACAGAGACTATGTCAGGTTATCTCTCCAACCTGAAAGACAAGAGTTCCTAGGAATATAAGGGTTCTGACTCTGGAGGATTGTTGTGTTCAGAGTGGCTTGCTTGTTTGCCAGATAAATTCAACAGGACAAAGAATGACTGGGTGGGTAGGGTTTGAATGAAGTTCTATCTCATCCAGGCTCCTACATCTCCAGAACAGTGAGTGAAATTGCTGGTTTAGAGCAGATGGAGACTGGTTTTGGCCCTTTATTATTCCTCCATTCACACCCTACATCCTACACATTGTATTTAATGCACAATATCTTCTTGGACCCTCTAAGCAACTACTGTTCCCCCAATAACCCAGAGCCTAGAGTGCCTCTAGCATTAGGAGTGGAGAAGTCTGGTCAGCTGGTCCTTGAGACTCAGCTGAGTCTCACAGTCCGCAGCTGCCTTATCTCCACCCACCTTCTGGCTCCTTAGGCTATAATACTTTGGATGGAAACACGTTGGTACACAATTGTCCTGTTATCTACAGAAAATGGTATATTACAGTTTTAAAAGTTCATTTAAATGTTTTGTTTGCTTCTCTTTTGCCCCTGCTTCTTCTTAAATTTTTAAAGCAAACACACACTGCATTGGTAGGCTTGTCCTGAGAGACCACACATTTTTCCCCTCAAATCCTCAGAGCAGAGAGAGGGTCTTGTATTGCCAAGAAGGCAATGAAAGAGTGCAACACTCAGCCTTTCCCAGTCCAGGCAGGTATAGACTTCTTAGAAGATGCCTGCGAAAGGGGAGGAGTGATGCTGGCCAACAAGATGGCATGACTGTGTATCCAGCATCTGTCCTGTGGAATGATGCCAGGAACCATCACCTTATTTCACCTGGGCACAATCAAGCAAGACCAATTTCCAGACACATCACAGAATTAACCAACATGAAACACAGGATAGCACTGAACAGTCCCAAACTAGAAATCTCAAATTCCAAACATGAAACATTACAAATAAGCTTTACATACAAAAGGAGAAGTTTCTAGTCAAAGATCTCTGTGATCAAGATGGTCTTTTCCTAATCCTTATTCTTAGCTCTGTCTTCCTCTCTTTTTCCTCACTTCCCTAATATTGGCTGCTTGTTAACCTACAGTTATTTCATTCAGCTGTTCATCCATTCCAACTTTCGAGTTAAGGTGGAAGTGGATGTCGGGCGTCCTTTGCTCAACTACGCCAACTCTATCACCACCACCTTGAAGCCCATAGAAGTAAACCCTACTTACAGCCCCTTCGTCGTTGCAGCCTGTTGCTGCCACTGCTGTGTGGAATCCAGATCTTCTGCAACCTGGTTTGGGTGAGCTCTCCCATCTCTCGAGACATCTTAGGTGTCAGAGTTAATGACACCACAAGGTACCAAGCCTCACGCTCTATCTTCCTAGTTGTTGAGCAGGGCTGGAAAGAAGGAGCAATAGGCTTCTGAGCCTCTCACAACCTGTTTCTAGGCCTTCTTCTTTTTCCTAGCTTGCCTCTGCTCCTGTGTGTACCGGGAGGGTTTGGGTGCTGAGAGCAAGAGGTTGGGCAGAAGTCAGCAGAGGCCTCTGAACTCCAAGGGCTGTGTACATAGGAGATAAGTTGGAGTCCAGCAAGGAAAGCAGCCAGAAAGACAGCCCAGGTCTGACCAGTCACTTCCCGCCAATGAAGTCAGGACTAGTAGAGTATGCAAATAAAAGACCAAAGATCATGTGCTTATATCCTGTGTGGAATGGTAAGGCAAAGGTGATGGAAGTAGGTATCATCTTTGAAATTAAAAATTGGTCTGAATCAAAATGTCAAGCTCCAACTCAGAAACAAAGATCCACATCAGAAATGCAAGGCCGCAAAGAACAAAAACACAAACACCAAGTCCCAAATGGAAAAGGCAAGGATTTGAGCTAGCAATTAAAAGCCAAAACTGGAAGTGGAAGATTCACTACCACACAGATCATCCCCACCCAAAATGACATTGCAACCCTTGTCTTCCCCTGGATACTGTTGGATTCCCTGTCACAGAGCCTCTTCCTCCTAATATATGCTGCCTGGGGTACTCTTGGAGAGATGGGCACTATCTGATAATTTTTATACTCTCTCTATCCAAGGTTAAATAAATCACAGTAAACCTGACACCTCAAGAAGAAGAGTGACTGCAGCCACTGCTGAGGAGAGACACATTAAGCACTGCTCACAAGGCTGACAGCTACCATGAGATGCCCAAGGATAAAGACAGCATTATCTGATCAACAATCTAGCTAAAGTTCTTCATATCAGCCACTGGGATGATGGCTTTGGAGGGTGGAGGCTGCAGTAGGGTGAGCATGGGTAGCAATAAGCAATGACCTCTAAATAGGACAAGTTCATAGGCTAGAACCATCCCACCCAAATCTCTTTCATTCACTGGGCCCGCCCTCCCTCCCCCCTTGGTTATTTTGAGATTTTTATCTGTAAAACTCATGTAACTGCACAGCCTGCCTGGAAGATGTCCAATTGTGCTCTTACTTCATTCTTTTGCAATCTTCCCACCCCCTGATGAACCTCCAGTGATTGGCTATTAGGAAGTTCAACTTTCTTCTACTGAGCTGGGCTACACATCAGCAATTGCTCGGGGATTGGAATCTCTAATTCCTGCCCTCAAATGCTCCCCAGCTCCACTTTGCCTTTTAAGAAGTTCCCTAAAATATATTCTCAGAGCTTAGTCTACACAAGGGTTAGATTCCATCTAGCTGCTGTGTATAAATCATACCAGACTTTCAATATCAGGGTCACATATCTAAACAAATCTACATTGGATGACAGTGGTTAAGAGCAATGGGCTCTACAGCCACATTACCTGAGTGGATTCCCACCTCTGCCTATGACACATTGAACAAATGAACTTTTCATTGTCTCAGTTTTTTCATTGGGAACAAGGGAATGATAAGAGTACCTACCCCTTAGGTTTATTGAAGATTTATTACATTAACACATGTAAGGCATCCTGGAAAATGCTAAATAACACTATTATTACATCTATGAAGTAAATAATCACTTTGACTAATCTGCAACTTTTATTAGTACAGGAAACTTACAATATTATGGCAATGGGTTACCATTTATGATATAAAGAGCTCCTGAGAATCAATTAGAAAGATGATTTCATTTTTACATTTTTGGTTTTACATAAAGACATGTTAAAGTTGAGAATCCACATATATATCAGTTCATCTCATCTTCTCAGGTTAAAACAAACAAACTGAGGCCTAAAGAAGGAAAATAGTTTTCTAAGGTCACATAGAAAATCAGTGGCTAAGTCATGAGTAGAACAGTGGGAACCTACATTCTCCCACTCCAGTGATTTTCTTTGGTTAACCGACCAAGCTACCTTGATTTAAGGATGTGGTATTTCACATTATGTTAAGTGAACTATGTCAGGCTTGGAAAAACAAATACAGCATGTTCTCACCTATAGGCAAAAGCTAAAAAGCCGATCTCAAAAAGTTGAGAGTAGAACACTGATTACCAGAGCCTGAGAAGGGGAGTGGGATGGAGAGAGAATGGTTAAAAGGTACAGGATGTAGTTGGATAGAATGAATAACTTCTAATGTTCTACAGCACACTATTGTCTATGGTTGACAACAATTAATTGTGCAAGTAAAAATAGGTAGCAGAGAGGATTTTGAATGTTCCTAACACAAAGAAATGATAAATTTATGTGGTGATAGATATGCCAATTATTCTGATCTTATAATTGCACATTGTATGCATGTATTTAAATATGACATGATACCCAATAAATATGTACAATTATGTGTTAATAAAAATGAAACAAACATTTTTTAAAAATGTAGTCTTCCAGATTAGATAGATCAGAACTTGTAGAGTCTCAGAAGCTGACTTTGGAAGAGATACAATTTTCTTAATCCTAATGTCTCCAAATGATAAACTCTGTTAATGCTAATAATCTTAATAATAACTTGTTTGTGTATACATCCCATTACCCATAAGGCAGCAGAATTTCCTTTTTGTATTTATTCCTTACAAACATACTGATTCACATGACAGGGAAACTGAAATCTGGGGATGGGAAGTGGATTGTCAAAGGTAATCCAGCCAGTCACATGAATATGTTTTTATATTTATAATTCTGTCCTTATGAACCTGCCAAGAAACAGGAAGATAATTTTAGTAGCAGGACATCTGAGATGTCGCTAGTGGATTTTTTTACAAGGTCCAAAAGGATAGACCTAGGGTCTAGACCTGAAAACCTGACTTAAAACTATCTGGAACGAGCTATGAGACTTTTTACCACTGTTTCCAATTCTGATTCCAGAAGGAGAAATTTATAAGATTTATGGAAATCCTTAGCCTAGCCTTCAAACCTCTTCTAAATTAAGCACCATCCTACCTGTCCAACCATTTCTCCCCTTAAACACCCAAGTTTAAATTGCACTGGCTGACTCACTGGGACCCAAAATATACCACGTACTTTTCTATTTCTGGGCTCCCCCATCTCTGAGTACCCTGGAATACCTTCCTTCCCTTCCATTCTTAATGAAATCCAACACACTCATCAAAGTCTGATTCAATATTCATCTCCTCTGGGAAGTTGATTCTGTATCCTTGGGAGAGGTTTTGTCTTTAGTTCTCCTATTGCCCATGTGACTCCATCTATCTGAACCATTATCCCCCAGTGTTTGCTTCATCTGCTTTCCTGCTGCACTTTGGGCTCCATGAGGATTGGGACTGAATCCTGGTGATGTATTTCTAGTGTCCAGCTCAGGCCCTGGCACAGAGGAGACATTTACTCAACGAATATTGGTACAGTCTACATTTCTCTTCCCTCGATGAGGTACACAGTTCATCAAGGTAAGTGTTAGAACAAAAAGCTGTGTAGGGAAGTGGATAGTAGAACTGACTTGGCCTAAGGTAGAATGTGACATCTAGAAATATCTGTGAATCTTGCATGGTGCAGAACAGAATAAAAGAATAAAGTCCCTTTGAGAGGATCTAATACATTGGTTGCAGAGATAGGGTTTACTCAGTACCAGATTCTTACTGAAAAGTAAATGCTGAGCCATAAATTCTAAAATGTAGCTATCTCTAGGGAATAAAGATATACAATGTGATTTCCAGAGATCCACAGACACTGATTCACCTCTGCCAAGTATGGGGTGTGGGAAGGAATCCACTGAAAGTAGCAAAACAGTACTGATGGGTAATAAAATCACAAATCTAGTGTTCTTATCGGTAATTATTGGAATGTGTGGGTATGAATGAATTTGTGGGAGACTAGAGGTCTGAGGGGAGGTTAACCACATGCTTATAGGTGAGGTGCATGTGTATGAGTACATATCAGGCCTTCTGTTGCAGCAGCCTAGGATACACTTCCTTTGCAACCTCTGCCCTGACCCACCATTCCCCCTATTTTCAGTCCCATGCCAGGGACCCAAAGCTCACTACATCCTAGTCCTAGTAGTGACCCTCCACAGACTATTGTCACCGAGGGAGAAGAGCAGCTGGAGATTTGTCGGTGGTATTGCCTATAATACTCTGTAAAAAGTAGGATAACTAATTTCACAGAGTATGGAAGTCCTGAAATGTCTCCAAAGAGCTCTGGATCATGTCCTTCTACCCCTCTTGATCTTCAGGCAGCCCTCTGAGGGAAGTAGGCTAGAGACTTTAATTTCCATTTTATTGATGAGGCTATTGATGCCCATAGAAACTAGAAAGCTTATTCAAAGTGTCATAGTGAATCAGCCCTACTTTATATACCAGAGGGGAATAAAGAGATATCTCTGTCACATATATCATTCAAAACTATACTAGACCAAGTTGGAGATACTCCTAAAGGTGCTAGGGAAATGCCCGTTAGGCCACTGTCCTACAAATTCAGGTAAAAGTGGATTAAAAATACAGATAGTTTAGATAGAGATATTGTTTTTTCCCAACTCTCCCATACCCTTTAAAGCATACCTCAACCAACCACCTCACAAAGAAAACATTCCTTCGAGCCCAAAGAATGGATTCAGATTTGTGTAACTCCTCTCTACTTTTCCTTCTCACCTACCTGTTCTCTTAGAGGTTTTTTCTTCCATCCTTAATTATCCAGCACTCAGCTCTCTTGCATTTACAGACCCAAAAAGCAGGTCCAGTGGGTGGCATCAAAGAGGGAACCTGGAGACGTTTGTTGGTTCCTGGGAAGACTGAGGAAGCACCCTTGTTAAGGGGTGTATGTGTACGCTCTGTTGAAATATCAGCAGTTGTAGTTGCCAAAGGAGTTCCTGAGCCTTTTCTCTTCAGTCCAACCATGTGTTCACCTTGCCCCAAAGGTCAGAACTAATATTAACAAGCCACGACAGAATAGGGAAATTAAAACCAGCTATCAAGACAAGCAAGATCTGGATTTCCTTGGGGCTGAGTTTCAGATCAGTCTTGAGTGTAAATGGGCACAATTCTTTACTGGAAAGCAATTTGGCAATATGAAGCAAGAGCAATAAAAATGTTCATTTCCTTTGTCCTAGTTATCCCACTCCTGGGACTCAATCCTAAATCAGCAAATCCCAAAGCATGAAAAAGCTCAAGGCCCACACACACACACAATATTTTATTTACAGAGCTCTTTTTTGATGGCAAAAGGTAGTAGGTAAACTTTAAGTCCTCTGGGAGTAAAAGTACTTTGCTGGTTTTTTCCTGCAGCCACAGAAGATGATGTCTTTAAGGCTGTAAAATTCTGTGGAAAAATAACTATGTTGCAATTCTGGATAAGAAATCTAAGAATACAATGTTATATTTTTCCCTGGATATTAGGCATACATATTACCTCTGTTTTTGTGCTCTCAAAAAAAAAAAATGAACCTGGTGCTATTGCCCTTTGTTCATTCATCTAACAAATATTCAATCCCCCATAATATATGCTGTATCCAGTATTAGGAAATGGCGCTAACAAGATGACTCAGTCATTGCTCTAGAGTAGCTGGCAGTCTACTGGCAAGAGAAATAGAAATCAATGGTAGCTGCTGATTGTGATAAATACTGTGACAGTGTGAACCAAAGGGTGCTGTGGGGGCCCAGATGAAGACTTCAGTGATAGGTGTGTAGTCCATAAAATCTTATTTAGAAAGTAATCCTGATTAAGGAAGAGGTTGAATCCTGGCTCTATCACTTCTGTGAGACTGAACAAATGAGATAATGTATACAGGAAAACCACAGCTGCATTGGGGGACAGTGCTGCTTTGGAGCGTAAATTTTCTGGGCCTCGATTTAATTCAGTTGACAAATTGAGACAAGAACAACTACGTGTCTGACCACGTTCTTCTGGACTCTCTAGGACACAAGACAAATAAGGTTACAGGGCAGATTTGAGACAGTCTCCTCCTGTTTTCGGCCTCAATAAAGCCAGAAGTCATCCTCCTAAATCTTATCTCGGTAGAGAAGTTCTGAATGCTCCCTCCTCCAATCGTGAAGTTCCTTTTATCCCTGGAGCCTGCAAACACAGAGCGTTTGCAACTCCTAGGGCGCAAGCGCCAACGCCAAAAGGGCTCTTAGGTGGGCTGTCTGTCGCATGGGGGTGGGGCTTAGACCGCTGAGCGGTTCCACGGAGTTTCTCCGCCTAAAAAGGGGCGACATCCCATTCTTAAGTAACCGGAAGCACTAAGGGAACCTTTGGATGCAGGCGAAATGCAGTCAGACTCAGGAGTCCGGCCAGTGAGCGGCCAGAAGAGTAGGAACCCAACCGCGGACCTTCCTTTTGCCATTCATTCTTTCTTCGCATTCGCTCTGCCTCTTGGCCGTGCGCATAGTTCTGTCTTTGGCCAATGAGAACTGAGGGACTCAAGGCCCGCCACGCGTGCGTCAAGTTCTTCCGTGGCACGCAGGAGAACGCATGCGCACACGCATGCGCAAAGGCGGGGTCAAAACTTCCGAGCGCCAAGCAGTTTGCCAGCGGTCTAAGCGCGGGATATGCCGGAGGCATTCCTGCTTGCTAAGATGTTGCGCATTGTGAGCTGGAACATAAATGGAATCCGAAGTCCCCTGCAAGGGGGGGTTTGCCAGGAGCCCAGCAACTGTACCTCCATGGCCGTGAGACGCATTTTGGATGAACTGGATGCCGATATTGTCTGTCTCCAGGAGACCAAAGTGACTAGTGAGCACTCAAGAATCCAGGATTTTTACCATATTCTTATTTTCCTGCTAACTTGCTCCCTGCTTCATCTCATTTCACTTTCTCATTTCCCTCTACTTAGAGTCCTTTAAACCCAGTTCAGAATTCCTTCCCAACCCCCTTTCTCTACCGCAGCTAGATCCCATAATTTCCATCGTGTCTCCTGTCCTCTATAGAACTTTAATTGCCTCGCCGGTGAAACCCTCAAATCCACTCAGATTCCCACTCATTCTGGGATTCAAACTCAGTCCTTTGAATTTTCCCTCCCATGCGCTGTCCACCTCCAGCCCCCAAGTCAGACCCCTCAGTTCTCTGTCTGTCTCTAATTCCCACCCCATCTTTGCCTCTAGTTCATCCTTTATAATTTCCACCACCACAGACTTCCAGTTCCCTATATCTATTCCAATCCTCTTCTCCAGCTCATTTCCCACCCCAAGTTTAGACCTCCTAATTTCCTTTCTCCCACTCCCTCAGGACCCCTAATTTCTTCCCTTTTCATCACCACTTCAGATATTCTATTTTGCTGTTTTCTTACCTACCCAACTCAGATTCCCATTACCCTTTCCCATATTCCTATTTTCCACTCCCAGCTCCTTTCCATCATCTAGAGTCCTATACTTAGCTTTGATTTTCTACCCCCTCACTAATTGTCCACCTACTTCCCCACCTTCTGATATTGATATAATTCCCTCTCTGACTCTTCTCCTTTCTAGATTCTCTGATAATATATACTTCATTTTTCCTCCCAACTCTGGTACTGATTTGTGCCCATACTATTAGCCTTTAACATAATTTCAGTTCTTTTTGTGTTCTGGGTCCTAGTTTACCTGTGACTTAGTGTTACACTTTTTTTTTCAGGGGATGTGCTGACAGAGCCCCTGGCTATTGTTGAGGGCTATAACTCCTATTTCAGCTTCAGCCGCAGCCGTAGTGGCTATTCTGGTAAATTGGGTTTTCTGGGGACTTTAAATTAGTGTTAATGATAGAGGCAAGTAAGGGGAAAGGGTTTCTAATGTTAGTTGAGAAGGTAATAAGAAATTTAGACTTTCACTCCAAAGTGTTAAAGCCCCATAAAATTAGGTTACATGAAGTGTATTTTTATGTATAAAACTATTTTGTTGTACAACAGTAGTGCAGTTGTGTGGTGGTTAATTTTTTTGAGATCTGAGTCCCAACTGCCTGGGTTCAAATCATGGCTCACTCCCTGTGTACCCTCTGGAGAGACCTTATCTCTTTGTGCCTCAGAATTCCCAGCTGGAAAACTGGGATAATAATGTCTATCTTCTAGAGCTGTTGCATGGAGTAAACATAGTAATCCATGTGATAGTAATAATAGATAATACCTTATGAGCACTTACCATATATCCATGCAAAATACTTAGAACATTAGCTGTTATTATTTTGTGGCTTTTTTGATGAAGGAACTGAGGCTCTGAAGTATGAGTTAAATTGCCCCACACTCTAGGGAGCCATCTGTAGCTCTTGATTTGGGACAATTTGTCAATGCTTTGAAAGAATAGTGATTCACATTTTATGAAGATGATCAAGTAACTTGTATGGGAAAAACTGGAATGAGAGAGGCTGCACAACAGATTGTTGGCTGCCAGTCCTGTTCATACATCTTCTTTGTCCCCAGGTGTAGCCACCTTCTGTAAGGACAGTGCTACCCCAGTGGCTGCTGAAGAAGGCCTGAGTGGCTTGTTTGCCACCCAGAATGGGGATGTGGGTTGTTATGGAAACATGGATGAGTTCACCCAAGAGGAGCTCCGAGCTCTGGATAGTGAGGGCCGTGCCCTCCTTACACAGCATAAGATCCGGTAATAGCCTATAACCCCCTGCCACTGAGCATTGCTGGTTCTAGTGTTTATATGGAGATTCTGAGGCTCACTTTATAAACATGCATTTACTATAACTTGCCTTTTCTGGACTTGCCTTTTCCCAAACTTGCCTTTTCTGGACTCCAGTTATGACTGGGCAGCTCACTATGTGACCCTGACAAATCATGTACCCTTATGAGCCTTGAGTTCCCAAAGTGTGGGACTGGCCTGGAAATCCAGCTCTCTTACTACCACAGGCACCTCAAAAGCAACATAGCCAGTACCAAACCCATTGCTCCAGGTTGCTCTCTTTCTGGGTGTCCTGTCTTAATGAATGGTATTATCACCTGGTTTATTTGGTTGGCATCATACATGCCCCTTTCCTTGGCTCACCTGCAGTTAGTCCCCAAGTCCTCTGAGTTCAGTGTTTCTCTCGTTTCTTCTATGCTGTGGATAACTATTAAGTAGAAGCCATGTGGTGTGGGTGGGGGAGGGGAGCCTTGAAATTGACCCCTTTTCGGGGTTTCTCTTCTCCCCAGCACTTGGGAAGGAAAAGAAAGGACCTTGACTCTCATCAACGTGTACTGCCCCCATGCAGACCCTTTGAAGCCTGAGCGGCTCACCTTTAAGATGCGCTTCTATCGCTTGCTGCAGATCCGTGCAGAAGCCCTTTTGGCAGCTGGCAGGTACTGGAAGTCTGAGCAGTAAGGCTTCCTTGAGCTTGTCCTGGGTCCCCAGCCCTGTGTCATGCCCCATTATAATCTTTGTATTTCTTCAAAGCCTAGTTGCTGACATAACTATGTCCACCTGAATAGGCTCTCTTAAGAGCTATGTGTACAAGGTAAAGAGACACAAACATGAGTTTTATATTCTGAATACATAGTCTTGCTCCTCCTGTGAGCACCAAGGCTAGCCCTACTTCTCTTTCCCCTTTTGTCAAATGAATGTATGAAAGCCTACCTCACAGAATAGTTTTAAGGATGATATGAGATGAGGGTGGCAAAATGCCTGAAACAAATGAAAGTCTTGTTCCAGGGAGGAGTCTTGTTCCAGACAGAAAAGTGAGGGTGGGTTAGAGTAATCAAGGGGTGCTTCTAGAGGGGGTGTTACCTGAGTTCAGCTTTGAAGGACAACAAAGATGGCATTAGGTAGAGATTGTTGAGGTGCTCATGTCAAACAGCACTGTCACCTTTGGAGCTCAGAATTTGGTTGGTCAGGTGTGAAAGGAATTCAGGTTGTGGCATGGTGGCACAGGTAGATTGCTATAAGTAGTTGTTGGCTAAAGTCTCAGTGTGGAGGTGGCCTATCTGAGCCCTTGGGCCTAGGAAAAAGGATATGGTCCAGGACTGCTGTTCCCCTTTCTTGAATGTCCAGTTGACAACCCCACATTGTGTTTTTCAGCCACGTGATCATTTTGGGTGACCTGAATACAGCCCACCGCCCCATTGACCACTGTGATGCAGTCAATCTGGTAAGGCTTCATCTAGTTTATGGTCCTACTCCTGACTGTGGTTCTGTTTACCCTGCCAGCCAATGCTGAGTTCATGGCCCTAGGGGCAGCTTCTTTGTGTAATACTCTTCTTTTGTGTTTTTAATTGGCACATAATTATATATATTTATGGTGATATGCTGATACATATATAGAAAATGTAATGACCAAATCAGGGTAATTTATCACCTCAAAATTTTATTGTTTCTCTATGTTGGGCTGATTCAAATCCTTTCTACTACCTGGTTTCAAATATACAATAAATAGTTGCTAACTATATTCATTCCACTATGCTACAGTACCCTAGAATATTATCCTCTTATCAAACTGTTTTTGTGCTTATTAACGAGCCCTTTGCTATCCCTTTCTCCCCCTCCCTTCTCTGACTCTCATAACCAGTTGATTATGAGATAAACTCTTTTAGCTTGATGCTATCATGTGGTATTTGTCTGTCTGTGCTTGGCTTATTTTTACAGTGTCTTCCAGTTCCATCCTATTTGCTGCAAATGATAGGATTTCATTCTTTTATGGCTAAATAGTATTTCATTTTATATGTGTACTACAGTTTCTTTTTTCTTGATACTGGAGATTGAACCCAAGGGTACTTAACCACTGAGCCATATCCCCAGCCCATTTTTTTTTATTTTGAGGCAGGGTCAAAAGTTGCTCAGGGCCTCACTAAGTTGCTGAGGCTGCCTTTGAACTTGCGATCCTCCTGCCTCAGTCTTCTGAGCTGCTGGAATTACAGGTGTGCACCACCATGCCCAAACAGCACTGTCACCTTTGGAGCTCAAAATTTGGTTGGTTTCTTTATTTATCCATCAGTAGACACCTAGATTGATTTAATTTCTTGGCTATTGTGAATAATACTGCAATGAACCTGGGAGTACAGATGTCTCTATGACATACTGATTTCATTTCCTTTGGATATATACCTAGAAGTAGGAGTACTAGATCACATAGCAGTTTGATTTTAAACGTTTTGAGGAAACTCCATACTGTTTTCCACAATGGCTGTAATAATGTACATTGCTACCAGCAGTGTACGAAATTTTCCCATTCTCATCATTCTCACAAGCATCCGTTTGTTATTTTTTTGTCCTTTTGATTAGAGCCATTCTAAATGGAGTGAGATAGTATCTCATTGTGGTTTTCATTAACATTTCCCTGATAGTGAAGTTGATTATTTTCCATATACCTATTGATCATTTGTATGTCCTCTTTTGAGAAATGTCTGTTCAGGTTGTTTACCAATTTTTGAATTTTTTTTTCAATTTTTGAATTTTTGCTGTTGAATTGTTGAAGTTCCTTGTATGTTCTAGATATTAATCTCTTGTAGATGAATAGAATGCAATTATTTCCTCCCATTCTGGAAGTTGTTTCTTTGTTCTGTTTATTATTTAATATCCTGGGTAGAAGCTTTTTTATATAGTCCTGTTGAAATATGATACTAAAAGTACTGAGGATTGTTCCTTAATTTGAAAGACATTACTGACCCTGCCATTACCTGGTCCTGCACTGTGTGCTGGGAACTCAGTTATGAGTCATTTCCAGCTCTTGGCCTCTCAGTGTCTTGATGGGCTGTAGACATAGGGCCACCCAACTGTGGAGTGGTATTCTCAGGACTCAGGCAGAGATGGCAGCTCAGGAGGCTAGGGGAATCCAGAGATTGGATTCCTAGGTGAGCCTGGACATTAAGGTAGGCAGCTAAACCGAGCTGGATCTTAAAAGATGAGCACAGAGCTTTGGGATGGGGAGAGAAAACCATTCCAGTGTGGGCAAAGGTTTCACACTGAGAAGTTGCCTGGTGTGTATGGAGACCTGCAAGTCCCATTCTTGTTAGAGTGTCATATGAAGTGAGGTGCAAGTGGAGAGTCCTTTGGGGGCCACACTTTGAGGGCTTTGACTTCCCCATTGTCTTCATCATTTTCTGAGTGTACTGTCTATCCTCCTTAGGAACCTTCAATACCACTTTTCTATCTATGTGATACAGAGAAAACATTGAGACCAAGCATTCAAGGCACCTTTTGGTCTGTTCCCCATCTTCTTTACCTTCTTTCCTATATTCAGTTGGTTAGTGAGTACTATTGATTCTACATCCAAATCATCTCAATTTATTTTTTCTGCCTCCTTTAGCACTCCTATGGTCCAAGTGACCATCATCTCTTGTTCGCATGGCCTATGGTGGCTGTCTCCTACTGGTGTTCCCCATTTGGTCTCCTTGTCCACAGGCCCATCACAGAGGCTGCTCTCATAATTTGGAGCCCTCTCTACCTAGGTTACTTCCACTTGGTCTTCACATCTTAGCTCTAGGTCACCTCCCAAAAGGAAGCCTCCTTCATCCCCAGGACTAGATCTACTTTGGTTAGCATCACACCTGGCATGAAATAGGTGTTCTGTGAACATTTGTTGTATTGAATGGGTGGGTGGGTGGATTAGATAGATAAATGGGTGGATCAGGGATCAAGCCAAGGAAGTAGTCAAACATGGATCTCTCCAAGAGGAAGTTGGAGTAGAGGGAGGGATACCTTGGGGGAGGAAAAAAATGAGAAGTCTCTATGGACTCTGAGTTCATGAGGAAGGGATGGTCAGTGAGAGTTTTGACACACACAAAATAAACCAAATAGTGCCAGAGGGTTTAAAGGAAAAGTCAACATTCTTTAACTTCTAATTCCTGCCTATGCTACTCCCTAGAGGAAACCATTTTTCTTGTTTTCCATTTTTTTTTTTTTTTTTTTTTGCGGTGCTGGGGATTGAACCCATGGCCTTGAGCTTTCAAGGCAAGTACTCTACTGACTGAGCTATATCCCCAGCCCTTCCATTCTTTCAAAAAGCATTTCTGGGAATTGTTTGGATTAAGCAAACAACAGACTTTTCAGATTTGACATTTATGGACCAGTGGAAGGTAAGTATATCGTGGTATGGAGAAAAATGAGGAAATTTAAAAATTGAATCCCAACTGTCAGTTCTACATTGTGTGACCTTGAGCAGTAGTCCTCTTTGGGACCACCAAATTTCTTTGTTTGTAAAATGAAGTAGTTATTCTAAGTCTCTTCCATTTCTGGGCATCTAGGAATGCTTTGAAGAGGACCCAGGGCGCAAATGGATGGACAGCTTGCTCAGTAACCTGGGGTGCCAGGCTGGATCCCACGTAGGGCCCTTCGTTGATAGCTACCGCTGTTTCCAGCCAAAGCAGGAGCGGGCCTTCACCTGCTGGTCAGTGGTTAGTGGTGCTCGCCATCTCAACTATGGTTCCCGGCTTGACTATGTGCTGGGGGACAGGACCCTGGTAATAGATACCTTCCAGGACTCCTTCCTGCTACCTGAGGTGATGGGCTCTGACCACTGCCCTGTGGGTGCCACCTTGAATGTGTCTTCTGTGCCTGCAAAACAGTGCCCACCTCTGTGTACCCGCTTCCTCCCTGAATTTGCAGGCACCCAGCTCAAGATTCTCCGCTTCCTAGTTCCTCTTGAACAAGAACCTGAGTTGGAGCAGTCAGCACTGCAGCTCAGCAATCAAACACAGGTACAGAAACGGCAAAACAAAGTCCACGTACGCTCAACCAGGCCTCGGCCAAGTCAGGCTAGCTCCAGAAGAGGCCAGACAAACCTGATGAGCTACTTTCAGCCCTCCTCCAGCCATTCCAAAACTTCTCCTGACTTGGAGCTACCTAGCTTGCCTCTGGTGAAAAACCTCATAACCCCAAAGACTCTAGAAGAGGAGGCGATGGCCAGAGAGGTAGAAGGGCAGGCCAAGCATTCAGGGGGTAAAGATGAGAAGGATTTGCGGACCCTATTCTGGAAGTCTGTGTTGGGGGGACCTTCGCCCATGCCCCTCTGCAGTGGCCACAGGGAGCCATGTGTGATGCGAACTGTAAAGAAACCAGGACCCAACCTGGGTCGCCAATTCTACATGTGTGCCAAGCCCCGGGGTCCTCCCAGTGACCCCTCCTCCCGCTGCAACTTCTTTCTCTGGAGAAGGCCCAGCTGAAATAATGGAGGCCTAGGGATATCTGGCATGGTTACCCCTGCACTGGATCTGATGCCTCCTCCTCATTCTGTGCTGCCTTCTTCCCTACAGCCTCCTTCCTTCCTTTCCTTTTCCTCCTCTTCCTTCTTGGTCTTCCTTCTCACTTTTTTCCTCCCCCAAGGTATCCCTCCCTCTACTCCAACTTCCTCTTCTTCCTCCAAGGCCTCTTCTTGTCTTCTTGCCTACATCCTTGTTTATGAGCTTCTGTGCCTTAGTGCTGTGACCCAGTCCCCCACCCCACTTGCTATCTACCAGTCAGAAGTACATGAAAACCAGCTGCCCTAGGAAGTTCTGATTTAAAACCTATTCTTTTCTTGCTGGGAAATTTGTTCCTAAATAAAGTGTGTGTGGGTTTTTTGGTTGTTGTTTCAGTGTACCACATTGAGTGAACATTTTGGATATGCTCATAAAGTTGATTTAGAGAAGCTGTCTGACTACTGGGTTCACCAGATACTTGTAGCCTGATAAAATGGGAGTGAGGAGGAGGGAGGAGCAGTGCTTACCATAAAAGACTCTGCTGGGCTGAAGTGGTTCCCTGTACTGCTGAATACAGTTTTGGGGAACTATTTCCTTCTAGGCAGTTTAGTGAGGACTGACCATCTCCTGGCTTTAGAGGCTACATGGGGCCCAGGTTTCCAGGCCCAAAAGTGAAGAGTCAATCCTTGGATTTTTGTTGAAACCATTGGGAAAGCCATTTTAAATCTGCCAAGTGTTTCAGCTCTTTGTGTAACTCATGATATAATTATGAGGCATTTCTTTCCTCTTTGTGTATCTGGGTTTCCCAGTAAAGTGGGCTGATCAGAACAACAAGTGATATTTGGTTTCCCTATGGGTCTGGCACTTGTCCACAGTTGTCAGAAATAGTACACGTCTGCTCTCTGTCCAACAGAGGATGAAAATGCTGCAATTTGCTCTTTATTTTCAGATTCAAGTAAGCTAGAGGTACATAACAAAGCAGAGGACAAGAAGAGGCCCAGCCCCAAATGAAGTGCAGGTGGCATGGACATCCAATGGAGCTGGCTTTTTAGGCATAGGTGGTGACATATTGGGGCCCCATGTTCCCAAAGTAGGAACGTTCCCACTCACTCATGAGCTCAAAGTGTACAGGACGGTGACAGAAATTGCAGGCAGCCACAGACACATCCTGGAGGGGCAGCCCCACCTCAGTCCAGGCTACCATCAGCTTCTCTGGAGGTGATAAAGAGGAGAGGGAAAAAATTGGTTAGATTTGGTCTTCCAAATCCCTGTGTCATAGTACAGATATGCCACATACTGATCCCCTCAGCCTTTTGAGGTTCCTCAGGGCCAAAAGTAGCTTAATCAGTTTGCTCCAGTGTGAGCTGTTACGTTATCATTTGGGTGTATACAAGATTTGGAAGCATTCCTTTGATACAATCTGAAGTCATACTGTCGTGGCCTGGACCACACTCCCTAAGTGCAGGATTTGTGTGGACTAAGAAGTGGATCTATTTGCTGGGAAAATCCTAGTCTGGTGAAGATGACACTAACAGTACCCATACTATGTCATCAGTGTTTTGACGGGAGGCTGGGGCAGGGTGTACAGGGCATTACCAGCAGCAATGGGATTCTAGAGAAGGAAATCTGACCTAGCTAACAGAAGTATCTCAGGGTGTGCCAAGGCTCTGCCTTAACCTTTATTATGCTGAAACTGATAATCTCATCTAGTCTCAACTTTAAACACCATCTATGTTGACAATTTTCCTGTTCAGCTCAGAACTCTTTCTTAATTTCCAGACTTGTGTATCCAGTAGCCTTTCTACATCTTCACTTGGATATCAAATAGGCATAGCTAACTTAACATGGGTACAACTGAACTACTTATGAACCTACTTTCCAACAAACCAGTTCTGCTTTCAGCCTTTCTGATCTTAATTGATGGAAATCCCTGTTGCTCAGTTCAAAAATTTCAGAGTGGTTCTTTATTTTTCTCTCATCCCACATTCAGTCTGTTAGCAAATACCATTGGCTCCACCTTCAAAATCCAACCATTTTTTATTACCTCGATTGCTATTGCCAAGCTACCATTGTCTCTCAGGTGGAATATTAGAGTAGCCCCTTACTGGTATCCCTGCTTTCAGTCTTTCTCCTTTCTGTGTATTCGCAACATAGAAATTGGAGCAAGTCTGTTAAAATTTGAGTCAGGCCAGGCACGGTGGGGCAGGTCTGTAATCCCAGCAGTTCAGGAGGCTGAGGCAGGAGGATTGCAAGTTCAAAACCAACCTCAGCAAATTAGCAAGACCCTGTCTCAACATAAGTAAAAATAAAAAATTTTGAAAAGAACTAAAGATGTTGCTCAGTGGTTAATCACCCCTGAGATCAATCCCTGGTACCTAATAATAATAATTATTATTATTAAATTATTATAAGTATAATATTTAATTATATAATAATATAATTTAATATTTAATTATATAATTATTATAATGATTATTATTATTATTTGAGTCAGGTATGTCCATCCTCTGCTCAGATCCTTCCAAAACAGCTTTCAGTAAAAGTTGCAGTCCTTCCAATGCCTTCCAGTACCCTGCATGATTTGGCTGCATATTGCCTCTGCTCAATTTTTTTTCCTACTTGTTTACAACACAACATCCATAATCATCTTACTACTGTTCCTGAAATAAAGAATACACCTATTGTTAGGGTCTTGACTGCCTTATGCTGTTCTCTCTGCCTGGGATACTCTTCCCTTAGATATCTGCCCAGTTGACTACTTTACTTTCTTCATATCTTTGCTCAAGTGTTACCTCAATGGCCTCTATACTTACCACTCTAATACTACAGCCTTTTCCAAACTAGGCCTTGCCCCTGTACTTCTTATCGCCCTTCTCCTGCTTTATTTTCTCCCATAGCACTCAGAAACAACATGCTATTTAATTTGCTTACTTCTAAAAATGATTTAACTGTCCTCTTCCACTGTAATATAAACTCCAAAAGGGTAAGGATTTTGTGTTGGTTTGTTTACTAGTGGATCCCTGACACCTAGAATAGTGTCGGGACAACAGTAAATACTTGATAAATATTAGTTGAAACAATAAATGAAAGGATGCGTCAGTTAAAAAGATGAAGGGCATTTCAATCATAAGAGGTATTAGCAAAGACACAGAAGTAAGAAAACAGCAAAATGAGCGGACCAGAAGTGATCTCATATAGCCAGAGGAAAATGCACGTGGGGAACAAGAGAGAGCATAAATATCACTGTGTGGATGGCATTGCATGCCATGCCAAGGATCTTCAACTCTGTTCTATAGACCAGGGATCTATAAATTTTGGATTCAACATACCTAATTATATAGATTATTTAGCATGTATCCCCAATCTCTTTGTTATATGCATGTATGATTCATTGTGAGCCTGCATATTGAAGTCAGTGTCAGTAAAGCTTAATTTCCTATTTTTAAGATATGAATAACCATAAAATTTTAATATTCCATTCCCTTGCCTTGTGTATCTTCTCTAATACCTTACCTTAGAGGCCACCGCTCCAGAGTCTACATAATAGGGAGACAGGTTTAAGCAAGGGAGCAATATTGTCAGGTTTTTAGAAAAATCCCTCTGGGCCGGGCTTGGTGGCACACGCCTGTAATCCACGCGACTTGGGAGGCTGAGTCAGGAGGATTGCGAGTTCAAAGCCAGCCTCAGCAATTTAGCGAGGCCCTTAGCAACTCAGTGAGACCCTGTCTCTAAATAAAATACAAAATAGGGCTGGGGATGTGGCTCAGTGGCCAAGTGTCCCTGAGTTCAATCCCTGGTTCCAAGAAAATAAAAAAATATAAAAAAAAAAGAAAAATCCCTCTGGTTGTCAGTATGGCAAAAGGATTAGAGGGGAACAAGAGAGAAAAGGAAGTTAGGAAGAAATTAAATTATGTCTTAATGGATTAAAAAAATGACAAGGGAGAAAGGAGAATGGATTTAAGAGAAATTAGATTTGCAGTTTGATGATGGTTTGCCTGTGGGATTGTGGTATTGGTGGACACATGGTGGATGTGTCTCATATACTTTTCCTGCAAAAGCCCAGACTCAGTGAACATTGAGAGACCTGAAAGTTCTAAAATTGATTCCTAGACCAATACAGAAGACTGAACAGACATTCCAAGAGTCTGGATTACCAGCTCAGAGAGGCAGTAGACTCAGTAGTCATAACCATGAAGATATAAATAGCCCCTAACCCAGTCCCAACCTAGGGCTTACATGACTTTAGACCAGTAATAATATTTTTGTCTCAATTTCCACATAGACACAATGGAAATGTCTAGAAATGGAGACTATCTTGTGAAGGTTTTGTGAGAATTAAATGAGTTAATACATGTAAAGTGTTTAGAACAGTGCTTGTCACATGGTAAGTACTTATAAATATTAGTCAGAATTATTTAATATTTTGGAATGAATGAGTAAATGGTACCTATCTATCTGTATTTGTTAAGTATTGATCACCCCTTAATGTCATTGTGTCTGCCATTGTCTCCCTAACCAAACCAGAGCACTGTTAGTCTATGGGCTCTTTCTCATTCATTTGTGATATAAGTATAAAGCTTGGTACAGGATAAGTGTTACAGGATTTTTTTTTATAAGGGATGGAATCTGTCCACTTACCTTCAGATCCTGGAGGCGAGGGGTGGGGAACTGTTGTAAACATGTTGTAAACATGCTGAGGACTTACCCACAAAGTCTTCCATCATCTGAGGGCTGTGGTGGGGGGAGGGAGCCAGGCGCAGCAGCTCCTCACCCCGGGGAACAGTTGGATAGTTGATGGCTTGCACATAGATGCCATGCTTGGAGAGCAAGAGATCACAAATCTTGCTGTTGAGAGCTGCATCACCCACCTGGGCCCAAGAGAAAGACCTTTCAATACCTGCCACCCTGGACCCACCATCACTAGTTCCATTAAGCAGGTGAGGGGAATCAGATCAAGGAACACTACTGAATTTGGGGACAGATTTGTTTTCATAGAGGATTTCTCAAGTGGCAGCTCCAGAATTTTTACCAGGTAGATGCTTAGAGCAATTGGTATTGAAGGAGGGGTGGAGGGGCATCAGGGGCCCTGTCTTAAAGTTGTTTGCAAAGCAAGTATATTGGTTAATTTGGGGTCGTTCCTGGTGAGAATACAAACCTACCAAACCCACCTCTGAAGTGCTTTTACTTGTTAATTTATTAAAAAAGGACAGTATTTTTAAAAGCAGTCTTTCAAGGGAATTTTGGGTGAGCATAAGGTAGTCACTACAGTTGACCCTCTATCTGTAGGTTCTACATTAGGGATTCAACCAACTCAGATCAAAAATATATATATTTTTTAAAAAATCATATGCATCATGAACATGTACAAACTTTTTCTTGTTATTTCCCAAACAATATAGTTTAACAATTATTTGCATAGCATTTTCATTGTGTTAGATATTACAAGTAATCTAGTGATGATTTAAAGTATATGGGAGGATTGCAAATAGTGTGCCATTTTATATAAAGAACGTGAACAATCAGATTTTGGTATTGGTGGAGGGTCCTGGAACAAATCCCTACGAGTATTGAGAGATGACTATATTTTTCATCTACAAAATTGTCACAACTAAGTGTTATTTCTTCACCTTGACTTACTGACTCACACAAATAGATGTCATATAAGAAAGAAGTAACAGTTCATTCTTAAAGGTAGTAAACAGTCGAACATGGCTGGGGATACAAAAATAGCATCTAATTCTGTGGCTTTGGATTTTACTTGCCTGACCTCAATTCTCAGTAATTAACACATTTTTACACTATGACCATATATTCACATTTATACATACATGTGCATATAGCACATATATAAAACAACAAATTCCTCACAAACTGATACCTTTTACTATGTGTGGTGTACTTCTACATTTCCTATTCTATTTTTTTCTGTTTTTTAATGATAGTTAATAATTCACCAAACTGATTATATGACACACTAATGGTCTTAATGAACTATTTGAAAAAACACTGAGTTGTAGGCTGTGGGTACTCTATTTTGTGAGGGTCAGGACCGTCTAATAAGCATGAGGTAATAGCTGATGCAAAAAAAAACAAACAAAAAAAGATTGGTTAATCCAGAATGGCTGATAATTTTTCAAAAAGGTAAACAAAGCTGACAATAAGGAGGATGTTCACAGGAAAACAGAATTGACGACAGAAGCTGGTGTAAGTTTGCTGAGGGTGGGAAGGCTCTCTGAAGAGAGAGGTGGGGAGGGCAATGGACAGGGTGGGGCTCTCACCCGGATAGGAATGATGTGGCTGGGGCAGGGGATGACGGGAAGGCCCCTGTCCATTAGTAGCTGGCGCATGTGCTTGACATTCCGCTGGTGGGCACGCCTCAGAGCTTGGCCCTCCTCTCCTTTGAGCAGACGCACAGATTCTAGAGCCCCAGAGAGCACCATGGGGGGTAGTGAAGTGGTGAAGATGAAGCCTGCTGCATAGGAGCGCACCATGTCCACCAAGTCACAAGTGCTGGCGATATAGCCGCCCACGCAGCCAAAGGCCTTGCCTGGAGAGAGGGGAGAAAAAAATTCACACCCTGTAATCAGTCACCAAAAGAACACGATCATTCACCAGGCAATACAAGGAAGTAAACCAAAAGCTGAGGCTCCAAATTCCCTTCCCTAGCCTCTGTTCATCTCTCCTGTTGACGACAAGGCAGACAGCTGATAATTCTGTGACTCTGAGATAGGACTTTCAAGTCAAGCCATATGTAATGATTAGATAGGCAGGAACAGGGTGGGGACCTTTAGCTGTTTAGGGCAAGGAGTTGAGCTCAGATGAAGTTTGGGGCTGTTTTGGGGGAGGGAAACAGCTTTCTCTTTTTTAAGTTGAACCTGGTATTAAATTGAGCCTAGCTCCTGCAGATTTGGAGAGGAGAAAGTAAAGGGGTCTCATCTCTGGAACTGCATATAAGAGAAGCCCAAGACTTTCACTTACCAAGAGTTCCAGAGATTATATCAATCTTGTGCATAATTCCATCACGCTCACCAATCCCAGCACCCCGGGTCCCATACAGTCCTACAGCATGGACCTCATCCACGAAGGTCAGGGCCCCATACTGGTGGGCCACATCACACAACTCCTCGAGGGGACAGATGGCACCTGAACAAAACCAAAGGATAAGGGTAGGAGGTCATAACCTATCCCCAGGTCTATCTCCAGTGGGGAATTTCCCATTCTTACCTACTTTGGCTTGGAAAAGGGTGTTAAATGGAGAAAGGAGTGTGTGTACCCTCACTTGAGGCTATTCCAAACCTTACTATATATGTCAACCACCTGTACCCCACCCACATCTCAGCTCTGTGTGTGTGTGTGTGTATTTGTGTGTGTGTGTGTGTGTGTGTGTGTGTGTGTATTTTCTCAAGTCTGGGATCAAGGCTTGGCTCTTTATTTTTACTTTGTTCTGACTATAGCTATCCTTTTCTTTTTGCCATTCGCTTTGATTTTTTCCACTGCAATTCTGTGTGTTTGTGATTCTATGTCAGGTTGGCAGTAGCCTGTATGATGCCTTTGTTTAAATAAATTGAAAAAACTCACCTTTTGCTCTAACTTAATACAATCCTGATTTCAGACTCCACTCAATCTTTTGTCCAGGTACTACTGATAGCCCTGTCAATATATTTATTCTTCAACAATCCTCTCTGTGTCTATCTTTCTGAATTTCTGTTACTATGTTCTTTTCTGTGTCCACTACCATTTTTGTTTCTATACCTCTATTTTTCTGACTCTGCCTTTCTCCTCTTCCCTCCCACTCTTCCTCTTTCTCTGCTTCTTTCCCTCGCTTCTTTTTTTTTTCTTTACTGTTGGAGTTTTCTTTTTGCCTGCCTCTTTCCTCAGTAGCTTGTGTCTCTTTCTGAGTTTATTTGTGATTCTGCATCTTTATCTTTTCTGTGTCTCTATGGGAGAATTTTTCTCACTTCTATCTATCAATATAGCTCTCTGAGAGACTCTTCCCTCAAGCTTAGTCACAATCAAATGATAGCAAATTAAAAGTAATTCGTATATTCCATGCCATAGTCTTTATAGACTTACCATTTTCCCATGTTATTCTAGACATCATCTATGCTGAAAGTTTTTGTAAGGTCTTTGGATGGCTGTGAATCTCATATTTATACTTTGTGTTCACTCTGCATATTATAAGAACCCACACCTTTGCCATTCCCCATCTCTGTACTCCCTGGGAACTGCTGAGGTTCAGGGAGTTGGAATATAGAAGAAACTTTTGCAGGGAGAAATGGGCTCCAGACCAGGGTTAAAGTATGTGAGCAATTAGTAGGAAAACATAAGGGGAACTGTGTACGGGAGGTGGAACCTGAAATAAAGAAAATAATGTGATGGTTGAAATACTTCAGTGGGAGAAATTCAGCTCTAGAATTTAGAGTTTTGACAGAATTTCCACCAAAAAAAGGACCATTCATTTGAACGTGTAAGTAGTGGAATCCCAACATAGTTTCTACTAGAGAAATAATTGATTTGAATAGACTTCAGTGTTAGAAATACACAAATACAATGGTTTTACTTTATTTGTAATTGTAGATATGTGGGAGGGGGCATAACTGGTAAGTTTCTTTCATATATTAACTCATTTAATTTTCACAGCTATTCTATTATTGTTACCTCCATTTTGCAAACAAGGCAACCAAGACACACAACAACTAAGAAACTTTCCCAAGCTATAAATTGTTAAACTGGAATTTGAACATGGGCAGTTTGGTACCAGAGGCTACATGCATAATTGTTACATAATGCTGATGGTATGTAACATTAAATTAGGAGATACTAAGTCAGAAAATACTCTTGTTTCATTTGGGGAAGTGACTCATTAAAATGAAATGAGAACCTCTTCCCTTAAATAACTTCAGAATGTGATGCCTTACACATATAACTTCTGCTTAATAGGGCCAGCAATAGAAACTTTGGGGCATCTTTTTTTTTTTCAGTTGGAAGAAGAAGGAAGGTAAGAGAGTAAAGTTTTTTATTTCTACTAAAGCATAATGAATCATTATTTCTAATTCTTACAGCCAGATATTTTACCTTGGTGAAAAATGAACCTCAGTGATTTAGAGTTACCCAAGTTTAAATGTGTCAAAAGTAGGATTTGGACCCAGGTCTGTCTGACTTGAAAACCTGTTTGATTACAGAGCTTCATAATGGATCTTGGAAAATGTTCTAGATGATGGTTTATGAAATTTTCTATTGTATAAATCAGAAACTGGGATGATTGATTGGCACATCATTTCTAATGGAAGGAGTATCATGCAAGGGAATTAGAGTTATATGAGCTAGGGTGAAATTACTCACTTTGGCATCAATTTCTGTACCACCCAAGACAAATTTGATGTCATCTTTAAACTTTAGTTCTTTACCTGTAAGATTAATGTAATAGCTTCTTCCATTTTTTGGCATTTATTAACCATTTAAATTACTTCAGCCAGGCATGATGGTGCATGTCTGTAATCCCAGCGACTCAGGGATTACAGGAGGCTGAGGCAAGGAGGACTGCAAGTTCAAGGGCAGCCTCAGCAACTTAGTAAGGTCCTAAGCAATTTAGTGAGACCCTGTCTCAAACTAGAAAATCAAAAGAGCAAGGAATGTAGCTCAGTGGTTAAGCACCTCTGAGTTCAATCCCCATTTCCAAAAAAAGATTACTTGTTTATGTCTGTTTCCTCATGTAAAAACTTAAAATAATAATAGCACCTATTTCATAGGATTGTTGTGAACATTAAGTGAATTAATACATGTAATATACTAATAATTTTGGTTTTCACACTTTATAGATGCTAGTTATCATCATCATCATCATCATCATCATCATCATCATGGATTTTATAAGACCAATACTAGTAAAGATCCACTCACTTACACATATACATACCATCCATGGAGTGAACAGTCTCAAAGGCCACAATTTTGGGTGTCTTAGGGTTGGACTTCTCTAGAAGTTTCTTCAGATGGTCAGGGTCATTGTGCCTGAAGACAAATTTGGCTGCTCCACTGTTTCGAATACCTTGGATCATGGAAGCATGGTTTCCTGCATCTGAGTAAATCTCACACCCTGAAGAACAAGATTTGTAATTTTTAAGCTTCTGTCTCAGTACTCCTATCTCAGCCTTCAGATCTGATCTGGCAGGGGAATGGAATCAACCTCCTCTTCACTTTGAAGACTCTGTTCTGCTCCATCCTCCTCTGGAAGCCTTTGCAACACCTCTGTCCTTTGGAAGAACTCCCCTGACCTGAAATTCTGACCCTTACACTCTTTCCTCCATTCATTTGCAATGGTGGTCTGGCCTCTGACTGTCTTGAGGTAGGGGAATATTTGATTTTGGGAAGCTTTAGAATTTCTTGAGGACAGAGCCTAGGTTCATTCTCCCTAATACTTAAGATCAATACTTGGAAAGTAATTTATCACAGGGAATGCTTGAAGATTTGGACTAATTCTAGATTCTTCCTACTCTAGATAAAATCCCACCTCTTCCAGGTGGCATCCATCTTTTATAATTACAGGGATGGACTTTCACTGTTGAAATCATGCTCAGGGCATGTAAGAATAAGAAGGGTAGTTAATGGCCAAAGGACCCAGCCCTTTTACTGTATAGGGGAGAAGGCTAAGTTCCAGAGGGAGAAAGGCCTTTTTCTAGAACTTGAGGAATACAGGGATTTTTACTGGGCAATAATAGGAGGGTTGGTGGGGTGGGAAATTGGTGGAGGGAGTTGATTCCTGGATCCTCAGACTGCACTGATATCAAGGATCTCTTATCCCTTTCATAAGAGTAAGATAACTTCTACTTAAGAAAATGAGTCATGGTTTCTTAGAGAACATGGCTTGAAGGATTGGGAGTTTCTTGGGAGAAGAAATAACATCTCTTTATCTTTTTATTCCATGTATCCAGTATAAGACTAAGTATTCAGTAGATGCTAGGTAAATATTTCTTAAATTAATGAATGAATAAACAAATAACTGATTTATAAGTAAATGAAGGAGTATATGAATGAATATGTAAGTGAATGAAGGAGTGAGAGGAAAGATGTCAAAAGATGAGGCTGAAAATTTACATAGATGCTTGGATTACTGAGATCTTTAGAAGCCATAATAGGGAGTTTAGATTTGGTCATAAGGGAAATGGGGCTCCACTAAAGGGTTTTGACCAGCAGAGTGACAAAGGCAGGTTTGCGTTTTAAAAACATCATTCTGACTGCTGCAAAGAATGGACTGTGGGAAAGCAAAGATAAAAGTCAAGACAAAGATGTTGGTCTATGCTAGGATGGCAGCAAAAGAGATGGAACAAAGTTGAATTCTAAAGTTTGAGGAGGGGATTGACAAGGAAAGCCTCAAAGATGTTGAGTTTATTGGGAGGTTATGGGTGACCTCAAAAAATTTTCCAAAATGTTTTAGTGGTAAAAACACATGTAGTAGTTGTGATATATACTGTGTCCTGAAAAATTACCAGGAGGTAAAGTATAGACAGCAAGTATGGAAACTTCTTTCAAGCAGTTCTCCTGTTGTAAGGAAGAGAGTAATAAGGACATAGCTAGAGAGTGATGGGGGGTTGAGACAAGTATTTTTTAAGATGCAAGAAGCTTGAACATGTTTAATGAAGGGGAGGGACTGAAGATATAGGAGAAAGGGAAAGAGCTGATAGACCAAGTTTCCTGAAGAGTTAGTGGGTAATGGGACACAGAGCACCAGTGAAATGATGAGTCAACAAGAAAAAGGTACGTCTTCCAATGTGACAGGAGGGAGAGAGTAAGGAAAGAATATGTAAGAATGCTTATGAGATTGTAGGTACTTTGTGGCTAGGAGTGAAGGATGTTGCTGTCTGTTATCTTCTTTTGTCAGCCCAGTAGGAGGTGAGGACATCTACTGGGAAGGGCAGGAAAGTCTAAGGATAATGATGGTTTGGCAAACTGTCCCAGAGACTTGGAGAACTGACTAAGGAAACAGGATTGTCAGACAGCATAGAGAACTCAGTGGAGGTTGGGAAATGTGACTTTTTAATGGTTCAAATCAAGCAATTATATAAGCCCAGGATTAACATAAGGAACGTGGAGAGTTGTATTCATCTTGAGTCGAGGCTGTAATGGAAGAAAGACAAGGCATATGAAGTGATAACATTATTGACTAGAGAATGGGAGAGTGGGAAGATGGGATCTAGTGTATAAATGAAACTATTACCTTTAGGAGGGAGAAGAGATATCTGTCATTGTAAATGAGAAGAATGAGGAAAGGTAGATGAATAATCTGATAAGTTTATAGTTTTAGTGCCAATAAATAAGGATATATGCCTGGTGAGTTTTATGTCATTCATGAAGATGTGGGGTTATTTGATAAGAATGAAAAAGGAGGGCTGGCGTAGCTTAGTGGTAGAGAATTTGCCTAGCATGTATGAGGTACTGGGTTCATGTAAAAATAAATAAAAGGTATTGTGTGTATCTACAACTAAAAATATTTTTTAAATGTGACTATTCATTACAAAAGTGAAGAAGGAGATAGTCAGAGGGTTTAGAGAGGAAATAAGGTTTTAAAAGCTTCTGTGAAGACATAAAAGAGCTATTAATGAGTGTTAAGATCCCAGTTGATAAAAAGCTTCTTCTCAGCAAAGGAAACAATTAATAATGTGAAGAGAGAGCCTAGATAATGGTAAAAAATCTTTACCACACATACCTCAGATAGAGCACTAATCTTCAGGATATATAAAGAACTCAAAAAACTTAACTTAAAAAAAACCTAATTAATAAATGGGCTAAGGAACTGAACAGACACTTCACAGATGAATAAATACAGCCAATCATCAAACATGAAAAAGTATTCATCATCTCTTGCAATTAGAGAAATAGAAATCAAAACTAAGATTTCATCTCATTCCAGTAAGAATGTCAATTATCAAGAATACAAGCAATAATAAGTGTTGTTGAGGATGTGGGGAAAAAGGTACACTCATACATTATTGATGGAACTGCAGATTGGTGCAACCACTTTGGAAACACAATATGGAGATTCCTAAGAGAACTTGGAATGGAACCACCATTTGACCCAGCTATCCCACTCCTTGGCCTATACTCAAAGGATTTAAAATCAGCATACTACAGTGATGCAGCCATATTGATGTTTATAGCAGTTCAATTCACAATAGCTAAACTATGGAACCAACCTATGTGCCCTTCAACAGATGAATGGATAAAGAAAATGTGTTACATATATACAATTGAATATTACTCAGCCTTAAAGAAGAATGAAATCATGGCATTTGCAGGTAAATGGATGGAACTAGAGAATAAGTGAAATAAGCCAATCCCCCAAAACCAAAGGCCAAATGTTTTCTCTGATAAGCAGATGCTGATCCATAGTGGGGGATGAGTAGGGAAGAAGGAAGGAACTTTGGATTATGCAGAGGGGATTGAGGGGAGGGGTGGGGCAGTGGGTATTGGAAGGATGGTAGAATGAGGCAGGCATTATTACTATATATATATATATATATATATATATATATATATATATATGAAAAAAAATTTAAAAAAGAAAAAAAATCCCAGTTGAGTTGGGAGGAGAGGAATTTATGGTGTTACTCTTCTGTGTGTTTGGGTGATAGCCCCTGATGTTCCTCAGCTAGGTACAGAAGAGAAGAAGCATAGGAATATAATCATCCAGTATTGAGGGTTTGCAAGGTGGGAAAGAAAGAAGAACAACGGGAGCAAGTGAATTCAGAATAGAGGTTTGAGCAATGACTGCAATGAGGCTGGATGCCATGTTGCAGAACACCAGCCTTGAACAAAGCTCAGGCCTCAGGCTTACCTGGCAGGATCTTGGCCAAGGTGAAGAGAGTAGAGTCATTGGCCACAAAGCAGGAGGAGAAAAGCAGGGCTGAGTCCTTCTGGTGCAGTTCAGCCAGCTCCTGCTCAAGATCCACATGAAACTTACTGGTACCTGAGATGTTGCGAGTACCACCAGCTCCAGCTCCATGACGCTGTAGGGTCTCCCTGGCCAGAAGAAGATGAAAGGAGGCAAAAGAGAAAAAACCTTTGTCATGCACTAAGAAGCTGGGTAGGTTTTCCTTTTGTGATGGGGGCCAGGGTTGACTTTGTGATCATATGTGAACTGTGTCCTATGTAACCAAGTAGAGGGGAGGATGAGGAGGATAGGGAGACATGGCTCCTTCTTCCCAAGCTAGAGGCAGTCAGGGATAGAAGGAGAAGCAAGATTGAGCTTGAGAAGTTTGGAAAACCTAAAAGAGGTCAAATAGCATCTCTGGCAGTACTCAGTCTACAGTTAGATTAAGAGCTCATGAATTAGGACATGGTGGTGCATGCCTGAAATCCCACTGACTTGGGTGGGGAGACTGAGACAGGAGGATTGCAAGTTTGAGACCAATGTCAGCAACTTACGAAGGCCCTAAGCAAATTAGTGAACCCCTCTCTCAAAATAAAAAATAAATAGGCTGGGGATTAGCTCAGTGGTTACAGACCTCTGGGTTCAATCACCACTTTCCACCCCCCAAAAAAGAGCTCATGGAGAGTAGCCTTGCTATCCTCCATAGCACTGGACTCCCAAGGGTTTAGAAAACCTCATGTGTTGACTGACTTAGATCATGTCTGAGGAGTAGAGATGCTGGAGGATTTTGGACAAAAGGGATGGTGGTAGAACCCAGGATTACACTGCAGCTCTTCTTTTCCCTTCAAGGTGTGGCTCTAGATATTCTCTAGGCATGTTCCCATATCTTACGGCACAGACTTTACTACTCACTGTGTGGCTTGCAAGACCCGAGGGTGCCGGCTCATACCCAGGTAGTCATTACTACACCAGACAGACACATCCTTTGAGGCCACAGATGCCTCAGAGAAGTGTTGGGCAAAGGGGTATGCATCAGCCCAGCGATTCACAGTCTTGAACACACGGTAGGTGTGGTCTTGTTTCTTCTCCATGATCTTGTCCCTGAAAAACTGGTCATAACCAAAGGCATGTTCACCTGCAGGATTAGAGATGGGGATGAAAATAATTCATATCAAATCTCTCTTCCTGGCTGGTCTATATTTTATTCATGTCATTGCTTTTTAGTTCTCTAATTCCCTATCCATGTATTCATGTATTTATTCAGTCATTGATTTACTGGATCACACTAACTCTCCCCTACTTCATTCAACCATCTTTTTTCTTTTTAATTCATTCATTTACTCAATATTTCATTGACACAGTTACTCAGGCTTCCTACTCTTGGAATGGCCTCAACTCTTTCTTCCCAGGTTTAGTGTGGAAGCCTCCTTAATGGAATTACTACTTCTAGGCTCAAGCATTGACAGATCTAGTCTCTAGTCATGTCTCTATTACTTGCTAGTTATGTGGCCTTGAGTAAGTCAAATTTTCTCTTTGTTTAGTTTTGGTTTGGTTTTTATTGCTAGGGATTAAACCGAGGGGGGCTTAACCACTGAGCCCCATCCTCAGCAAGTTTTTTATTTTGAGACACGGTCTCACTAAATTGCTTAGAGCCTCGCTAAGTTACTGAGTCTGACTTTGAACCTGTGATCCTCCTGCTTCAGCCTTTCGAGCTGCTAGGATTACAGGCATGCACCACCACGCCCAGCTTTCTCTTTGTTTTAATGTCCTCATCTGTAGAATGGGACTAATAATACTTTCCAAGTAAAATTGTGAGCATCTGATGACAAATAGCATTAAATACACCCAAACTAACATCTGGTACATAGTAACACTAGTATTATTACTATTGTAGTAATATCAGTGGTTGTAGTAATTAAAATAGCTAATATTTAATTATATTATTATAGCCAAATTTTAATGAATGCCTAATGCATTATAAGACTCTTTTCCAAGAACTTTTAAAATATGATTTCATTTATTCTTCACAATAACCTTATGTAAAAACTTCTATTAGTATTTCCATTTTATAGATGAGAGAACTGAGACATAAAAAATTAGCTTGACTGAGATCATACAGCAAATAAGTGTCCAGCAAGTAAGTGATTCATTTTAAAACACAACTGAAAAAGAAAACATGATACTTTGGGTGCATTTATATGTATGTAAATCCAACATACACTCTAAACAGGAAGAATGCAAAGAAATTGGCAACAACCTAAATTATAAGTGCTTGATTAACTGAGGGATGTTGCATCCAAAATAGAGAACACACTGAAGTCATTAATAGTTGTTATACAGCTCTGTATCTAGAGACACGGAATGATGCTCAGGCCATATTGTTAAGTAAACAAACTCTAGGAAGATTAAAATCTTACTTATGAAAAAAATGTGTGTGATGAGGAGAATGGAAGGGAGGTTCTGTGTGTGTGTGTGTGTGTGTGTGTGTGTGTGTGTGTGTATGTGCATATGCATGTGCTTAGTCATAGGAACGTACCTGGGGAAAAAATAACAAAAAATTAATAGCGGATGTTGGAACTCTGAGTTGAATTTCCCTTTATACTTTCCTGTATCTATTGGAAAGCATTTGATAATGAATCATATTCATTCAAAACTAGAAAAATAAAGCAAATTCCATATGAAACATGAATATAAACACATGCAAGAGGGACAAAAAGCTCTGTGAAGGGTGGGAAGTTTTGAAGGAAGCACAGAGAAGAAATAATGGGAATAAACCTAATATTTAATGAGACCATAAAATAAGCTAGAAATGCAACACTTCATGCTATAATGTAGTCAGTTTCTACTTGTGATAACCTGTTAAGGTAGGTATTCAAATTCCACTCAAGGGAAGTGACTTACTTGCCAAAGTATACAGATTAAGCAAGTGCCAGCAGTGAAATTTAAACTCAAATTCTCTTTGGTTTCAAAGCCAGAGCAATTAGACAGACCAAAGAAACTAAAGGGCTATGAATAGGAAAAGAAGAGCTCAAACTATCACTATTTGCTGACGACATGATTCTCTATTTAGAGGATTCAAAAAATTCAACCAGAAAACTTCTAGAATGAATAACTGAATTCAGAAAAGTAGCAGGATATAAAATCAACACTCATAAATCTAATGCATTTCTATCCATAAGTGATGAATCCTCTGAAAGAGAAATTAGGAAAACTACCCCATTCATAATAGCCTCAAAAAAATACTTGGGAATCAATCTAACAAAAGAGGTGAAAGACCTTTATAATGAAAACTACAGAACACTAAAGAAAGAAATTAAAGAAAACTTTAGAAGATGGAAAGATCTCCCACGTTCTTGGATAAGCAGAATTAATATTGTCACATGGCCATACTACCAAAAGTACTATAGAGATTCAATGCAATTCCGATTAAAATCCCAATGGCATTCCTCATAGAAATAGATAAAGCAATCATGAAATTCATTTGGAAGAATAAGAGACCCAGAAGAGCCAAAGGAATCCTTAGCAGGAGGAGTGAAGCAGGAGGTATCACAATGTAGACCTTCAACTATACTACAGAGCAATAATAACAAAATTGTCAGGGTATTGGCACCAAAATAGACAGGTAGACCAATGATACAGAATAGAGGACATAGAGACAAACCCACATAAATACAGTTATACTAGACAAAGGTGTCAAAAGCATACAATGTAGAAAATATAGCCTCTTCAACAAATGGTGCTAGGAAAACTGGAAATCCATATGGAACAAAATGGAATTAAACCCCTCTCTCTTACCCTGTACAAAATTCAACTCAAAATGGATCAAGGACCTATGAATTAGACTTGAGACCCTGCACCAAATAGAAGAAAAAGTAGGCCCAAATCTTCATCATGTCCAGTTAGGACCAGACTTCCTCAACAAGACTCCCAAAGCATAAGAAATAAAAGGAGGAATCAATAATTGGGATAGATTCAAACTAAAAAGCTTTTTCTCAGCAAAGGAAACAATCAGCAATGTGAAGAGAGAGCCTACAGAGTGGGAGAAAAGCTTTACCACATTCACCTCAGATAGAGCACTAATCTCCAAAATCTATAAAGAACTCAAAAAACTTTACACGAAGATAACAAATAATCCAATCAATAAATGGGCTAAGGGACTGAGCAGATACTTCACAGAAGATCTACAAGCAATCAGCAGATATATGAAAAAATGTTCAACATCTCTAGGAATAAGAGAAATGCAAATCAAAACTACCCTCAGATTTCATCTCAGTCCAATTAGATTGGCTATTATCAACAATAGCTGTTGTTGAGGATATGGGGGAAAAGGTACACTCCTACATTGCCGGTGGGATTGCAAATTGGTGCATCCACTCTGGAAAGCAGTATGGAGATTCCTTAGAAAATTTGGAAGGAACCACCATTTGACCCAGCTATCCCATTCCTTGGCCTATACCCAAAGGACTTAAAATCAGCATACTACAGTGATGTAGCCACATCAATGTTTATAGCTGCTCAATTCACAATAGGTAGATTGTGGAACCAACCTAGATGCCCTTCAATAGATGAATGAATAAAGACACTGTGGTACATATACACAATGGAATATTATTCAGGCATAAAGAAGAGTAAAATTACAGCATTTGCAGGTAAATGGATGGAGTTGGAGAATATCATGTTAAGTGAGATAAGTCAATCCCCAAAACCAAAGGCCAAATGTTTTCTCTGAAAAGTGGATGATGATACATAATGTGCAGGGTAAGGGAAGAGTGGAGGAAGGATGGATTGTGTAGAGGGAAATGAGGAGTGGGAAGGGGGCAGGGGGAAGAAAAGATAATAAAATGAGACAAACATCATTACCCTATGTACATGTATGATTAAACAAATGGTGTGACTCTACTTCTTGTACAACCAGAGAAATGAAAGTATTCCCCACTTGTGTACAATGAATTTTTTAAAAAATACAAAAAAAGCCCTTCCATGCTCTGTCCTGTAATGTGGCAGACACCCTTTCAACACTTCTTCCCTGTTATGACTCCCTTATTTCCACCTCAGAAAACTCACCAGTCATATTGTTTTCAATCAGTTGTGTGAGCTTCCCTGAAATCGGCTCTGAATCCTCTGGGCCAAAGAATGGCTTCATCAGGCTGGTTGAGGCCAGGGAGATTGGTAGGTCTGAGGAGTGTGGGATTCATTGGTATGAAGAGAGGTAGAAAGAAAGAAAGCATGTATAAATTCAAGTTTATAAAGTATAGAGGATTTCTGCAGAGAGAAGCTATCTGCAAAATAAGCTCCTATTCATCTCCCCAAGTAGCAAATCCTATTGTATCAGGAAACCTTCTATACAGTGAACCACACTTCTTCTCACAACCATTTTCTCTTGGGTGAAATAACTGGGACAGTCACCCTGGATCCTGAACTTTGGAGATAGTATCAGGCCAGTTTACCTTGTTCTTCTTTTCTGAACATCAACAAATTTCAATTTTGATTTTTTTTTGTCCATGATGATATCCCCAAAGGGTCTATGAAAGATGTCAATGATGTGGCCATCACTCAAGTATAATTATCTTGAGTGGCCTGCACCAGCTGAGTTGACCTGGGGCTCCACACCCTTCTAAAGAATGTATCTTGTTGAGAACAAAATTTCATTTGAATTTGTTTTAGTAAAACTACTAATACATGATATTTTTCAGTAAAACAAGGCTAATTAAAGGAGTTGCTATGTGAAAATATAAAAGATTATCTATACCTAACTCTTTTTCTTTCATGCAAATCCAGACACTCACAATGTGTCTTAAATGGGATGCCATCCTGTCAGGCTCTATTTAACCACCTAGGAGAGAAGAGCAAAACTCTAGAGGACTCAGTTTAATAGTTAAGTTATGGGAACTTGTACATGTGTCTTGGGGAGGGTGTTTCAGTACACAGTCTAAGTTACTGTCTACCATGGCTCCCCTAGAAAGGACCAAAATTTCCCAACATGGGATGTGTCCTAGCTGTCCTTGACTTGGTCTAGCTCAGGGCTGAGGAAGTGGGTTCAATAATTAGGAGTAGAGGTCAAATAAGATTGAACTTGACTCCAACCTGTCTTGAATGTCCTCACATCCTCTTGGACTTCTGGGGCTGCCTTCTGTACAATCTTGCTCTTCCCATCCTGGAGTTCTGACAGCATGAAGGGACAGTGACCTTTGGACCAGGATGGAGAGATGGAGAGGATGGAGGCAAGAGAGTAATTGGGTGTTCATTCCTAGCCATAATTTCATTTCAACAAGTATCACTGAGACCTACCACATCCCAAATCCCTATCTCAGACTATGGCAGATGAGACTGGTTTGTATGCTGTAGGATCTCTTAAGCTCATTGGAATGGCACATACTGAGACACATTGTGAATAATTCTAGGATGTGAGGGAGAACAGGGCTTTTGGGAATTCAGAAGATACAGGGGATATAACCCAGACTTGGCATTGGATAGGCTAGATGTGCAGATTTTGCAGTGGATATGATGCTCAAACTCAGTGATGAATGAGAAGTATGAGATATTCTAGTAGTTGGTATGGGAGAGGGTAATATGGTAGTAGCAAAAGTACAGAATCTTGAGACAATAGGGTTGATTCAGGCAATTTTAAGTAGTTTCAGTATGACTGGAGTATGACTGGAGAGTATGGGATTGAGATTCTTTCTAGAGAACCTGGGTTTATTTTTAGGCTACTTCATTATGCCTTGACATTTTCACACCAAGTCTCCTAATTATTAGGCAATAAGGGCTAATAGTGACAAGGCTTGGAGCCTTGTCACTATGACCCAGACATTCCCCCTTTTCCAGAAAGCTTGTCTTACCTCCTCCAGCTGTTGTTGCCTTAAGGTGTATTTGAGAACAGATTGGTCCTTGGGTGGCCAGGATGGGACAGCGTCCAGTACCAAACAGGAACTGATGAGTCTTAACCACTTTGCCTAGGAGGCCTGTGGGGCCCCTAGCAAGCACTGGGCAGCACTGTAGCAACACAGCTGCTGCCACCATCGTGAGACCAAAGTCCTGCAGAACATGTGGAAGGGATGAAATTCCATCATAAGGAGTCAGTCAAAATTCAAGGTTCATTCCTATATTTTTTCTTTGGTTTTAGCTTCCCACCCAAAGATTGCTGCCTTCCTTAGAGATGCACTTATTGTCCTTCCTGGGAAAGATCTTCTATTTCAATGTTAACATGTATTAGCAGGTCATCAGACAGAAAGAAATTGGAAACTGACCACTAGAAAAAGGTGTGAAGAAAAGAGTTCTAAATGGAGGTCAGAAAACCTGGACACTAACTCAGGCTCTGCACTGACCTCCTCTGTGATTGTGGTGAGAATTATTAAGTGTATTTGTGCATGGTAGGATGAGAGTTGACAAGATCCAACCTTTTGATCAATACTTAGGGCCAAGAATCTTTCTAAGAATATTGACCTTAGCCAAGTGAAGGATCAGCCTGCTAAAGCAAATAGATGCTATTAACCAGAACTCCTGAGGCTCATCACAGAATGTTTCCTGAAAAGGTTCTGCCAGAGAATGAGAAGGGACTCAAGGCCACAGTTAGCTTAAAGATATGCAGGCAAGAAAAAGAAAGGGAAAGCCCTAGGTACTACAGACTGTCACCAGGCTGGTATTTTACTGTCTTTGGGTTTTCTCCTCATTTTTGGATAATCACAGATAAAGGAGGACATGAAAATGAAATTCAAGGTGGCTGGAAGACATGACACAAAGATATAGTCTGTGGGCCAGTGAAAGAGGTGGAGGCCAAGCAAAAGGAGAGAAAGGGGCCAGAGGGAAGATCAGAAATAATACATTGCACTCAAAAATATTTATTGAATTTGGAAGCAAATTAATGAATGAATAGCATCTGGGGGAAAGAAAAGGGAAGTAGGGGAAGAGCCAGAAGAAAAGAAAACTTGGGAAAGAAAAAAGAAGAAAAGTAGAGAGAGAACAAAGGTGTGGTGATGGAGTTAGAAGAGAAATTGAGGGAGAAAAAGAGGTCAAAGCCAGAGAAAAGGGGACAGTGGAGAGATAAGATCAAACATGGAAAGGAAGATGGGTCTGAAAGACAGGTTGAAAAGAAGATGTGAAAAAAATGATGTGAAATACAGAAGGATGGGGAAAGAGTAAGATGAGAGAAAGATAAACTGAAAGGGACAGGGAACACAGTGAATAAAGGCAGACAGAGAGAGGGACACAAAAGGGACATAAGGAGAAATCCAGGAGCCTAGAGGAATATACAAAGTCTCCCAACTTGAACACAGGAGAGAATTCATAAGGGCAGAGAATAAGTCAGATACAAAGAAATGCTAGGGAGGGTTAAACAATAAAAAAGATGGAGAGAGGAGCATGTTCTTTCTGAAGGAGCTGAGAGAGAAACAGTGTCAGAGAGAAAGGAGAAAAGAACGTAACAAAAGCAAAGGATGAAGACATAAAGGTGGTTAAAGGGGGAGGAGGAGGGAAGGGAAGAGGGAAGACTGAGTGGTACCAAGAGAAATACAGCAAGAGAAAGCAAAAGGGAGAAACTGATTGAAAGAACAAGGGCAAAATGTAGAGCCAGAATCAAAGAGTGAGACAAGGGGACAATACAATGGGAGAGAGATGGGGGAATGTTGGAAGATTAAGGTCCTGATACTGCCAAACTACTGAATAGACTCTAACAGCATATTCAGTATGCATAAAACTTTATGCTGTTGGGGACAAATGTGCAGGAGGAACTCATGACCCTGTCCTTATATGGCAACTTCTTTCACTTCCTTCCCTTCCTGACGTCATAAAGCAAGATCTCTCCCTTTTCTTCACAAAGCAATCCGTTCCCCTTATTACATCTTAGATCATCTGCCCTCACCCTCACAGGCTGTCACAGCATACTGTGTTAGTATGTGGGGCCAGAGCATGTGGGCCCAGAAATTGGGAGAATAGAATTGTTGAATGACTAAATGAAATAAGCCATGTCAAACCTTTAAGATGGTGTCTGGCACATAGTTTTTAATAAGTGTTAGCTTTTATTATTTAAATTCCAGCTCCCCAATTCCTTTCTGGGATGTTCTTGGACAAGTCACTTCCTTTCCTGGATCTTGGCTTTCATCAGCTGTCAAACATGAGGTTTGCCTACCTCACATGTCAGGTCATGAATTGGATCCAATGCTTACCTCATATCTGGAGATAAGTGTTTCCCTTCTCCTTCCTGCTCATGAAGGCTAAAGCATTCAGGGTTTAGCCTGCAGACTACAGATAAAGCTCTCAGAGCTTATCACCATTGGGTTCTGACCACACCCCAAGCTGAGTGTAGGGAATGAGAGAGAAGAGGAGCCCCTTCCTGGAACCATGCCTGTGTATCTGGCTGAGGCTGGACCTGAGTATGGATGTTAAGCAAAGATGGGTAGCCCAGGGAGGTGCAGGTGGGGCAGATGGCCAGGTTCCAGGTTCCTGCAAACTCCTTCCCCTGACATGAATACCAACAACATCAATGACAACAACATTGAAGTATGTAGTGAGAAGAAAAGCTCCCATGTTTGAACAAAGTCCTGTCCTACCTTGGGATGATAATGAATTAGGGCCTAACCTGCATGTATAAAAATAGAAGTTCAATACACTCATCATCTTTAAAGGGCTCTTAGCCATGATGTGCTCAGACTCCTGGGAAAATGTAGGCTACTTCTTGAAATTTGTTGAACACTCAAGTTCTTTCAAACTATGGTGCCAATTTCTCTTGTTCTGATACTCCTTTCCTGGAACTTGCCATGCCTCAATCTGCCCAGTCATCATTATGACTCATAATGTTGTAGTCTAGGTACCTTGGATTTTGTGACCATTCCATGCCTGGAGTGAGTTAAATCAAATCAAGGAAGAATTTTAGGCAGTTTAGGGTATTAAGAGCACAGGCTCTGGAGCCAGACTACTTGGGTTTGCATCCTGGCTCTACTACTCACTACTTTGGCAATATTAAGAGAGTTACTTCCCTGCTATATATCTTATATTTAGAAACCTGTAGATAATAACAGAACCAAAAATCACTTTCATAATGAGTTACTTTGAAAAACAGGACAAACTACTTCACAGGAATGTTGTAAAGATTCAGTAAGATAATTCACATTAGATGTTTAGAAGATTACCTATCCCAGAGTAAATATTGAAAATGTGTTAGCTATTATCTTTATTTTCTCCATTTTCTATGTAGGAAAACTGAATGTACAGTCAAGAAAAGTCACATCATAAGTAGATCAAGCCAAGTCTGGAAATCCAGAGAATTGATTTTTTATCTCAAATCTTGTTACAACTTACTGTGTGAATTTGGACTCTGTACTTCCCCTCTCTGGGCCTCAGTTTCTCCACAGACATTAGACAAGATAATTTCAAACATCCAATCTTGTTCTGATAGTCAAAACTCACAGAGCCTTCACTGTGACAGGTCCTATTGTAAGTACTTCAAATGCATTGACTTATTTAATCCTCATGACACCCTTGTGATAAGGAGACTTGTTCAGGTCACAGAGTTAGTGAGAGAAGCAGGATTTCAAGTCAGGCAATCTAGCTTCAGAGACCACTAATTTAACCACTACAGATTCATTATTCAATTACTCTTACATATTTTCTTAACTGAAGACTTAACTCCAGACATTCATCCCCTCTGCTGCACTTTCCAGGATATTTGCATGCCTTTACCAAAGGAACAGATCCTAACTGAAGTAGGATTTGAGGTACTGTTGAATATCCATTTATTCTTTCTACCATTTAACAGTTTATGCATCTACAATGTGGAAATACTTGCCTGGGATCTTCTTAAAACAATGCTTTTAATCAAAGAGTGAAATGTCCAGCCAAGCGATGGCTCATTACTCAAATATTTTCCCTGCATCAATAAAATTCCCTTTCATATCAGCACCCAATCTGCAGCCCCAGAGGTCAACAGGGCCATTCGAAACTCCACCCAAGCAGAGACCCAAAACCATTCATTTAACAGCATTCCTTGACCTTTCTCCTCTATCCCATTTTGGCCTGTATTGCAAGAATCAGTGACATCTGGAGGAGAAACTATTCTCTTCAGGAGTTGGAAGCATCAGGCCTTGCCTCCCTTCCTAGTACCCTCTTCCCAACACTGAAGAATCATAGAGAATTTTACATACCTGGAATCAGAGAATCATAAATTCTTTTAAAAATTCAGAAGACCACAAAATCAAACTAGAAAGAGTTGTGAAAATCATACTTTATAGCCCCTCTTCAGAGCATGAATGACTTGCCTAGGGTCACACAGTGAATTAGAGTGAGAATACAAATCTGTTGACTTTCTGCATATCATACACTATTCCTCTTCCATCTTCTCCCTTTCTTTCTACTAATTATTTACCTCTTAATTCCCCCAAATCTCTCCTTACCAATTCTCAATTTCCATTCTCCTCATCCCCTCAATTCCCCCTGCCCCAACTCTGACCCTCCTCAGCTCTGACCCTTTGAGATCTGCTCTTGGCCAAACAGAGAGAAGGGTTCAAAGGGAAGAAGAGGTGGAGAATTTCAGGAAGAAACATTAAGATGTCTTTCTTGAAAGAGAATAAAGAAGGAGAGGAAGAGACAGAGAGAAACAGAAAGAGACTGAGAGATTACAGAGTTAAGGAAAGAGAACGGAGGAAAGAAATTCAAGAAAAGGCATAAAGAAAACGCACTGGAAGAAAAAATAGGAGAAAGTAGGAATGTCAGAAAGTAACTGAAGTGAGTGATTCTGAAAACTAACAAAGGAGAGAAAACAAGGAGAAAAGAAACAAGGGAAAGCTGAAACAGGGAGAGACAGGAAGAGACATAAGGGGAGAAAAAAGGAAATGGCAGAGACAGTTTTTAAGAAACAGATACTACTTTGTGTACAACCGGAGAAACAATAGCTGTACTCCATTTGTGCTCAATGAATCAATAAGCAAATCAAAAAAAAGAAACTAATCAGGCCAGAGAGACAGTGTGTGTCTCCCTGCTCACCTCAGAGAGAGACCACAGAGAAGGCACTCAGCTGAAAGCAGTGCTTACCTGTTGCCCTGCACTGAGGACGAACGAAAGACGGGTGGGTGCTCTGGGTTAGGGCCTGGTGTTTATCCCTACTCCCTGGCTCAGCTCCACCCACCCCGCCTTCTGCTGGCCTGCCCCTCAATTGGCCCCAAAGGTATGTCAGGCCAGCTGCTAGAGATAAAACCTAAAGAAGTCTCTTCTTGCCTTTCTCCTCCCCCAGCTCTGGTTCTTCCCTCTCTATTTTCTGTCTTCTGTCCTTCCAGGGTAGTAAAATGAGCTCATTTGGACTTTGGGATTAGACCCTTTATATAGAGTGAGGACACCTTGAGCAAAAGCACCTCTTTGTCCCTCAGTTTCTTCAACCATAAAAGGAGGGCTATAAAACCCAGGAATGACTATATAAAAGTGGGAAGGACTCTGAGTTGAACCTAGAATACAGTGTTGTGAAGCTTCTGCAGATTCTTCATCTGTAAAATGGGACTATCACAGAACCAGGATGTGTAACAATTCACTACCATAATTTATAGAAAACACCTAATAAAGTGCCTAGTCAAAAAAAAAAATAACCGCTAATATTGAGTTCTTACTCTACACCAGACTCTTTGTTAAGTTCCCAGGGGTACTTAACCACTGAGCCACATCCCAAGTCCCTTTTTAATATTTTATTTCGAGACAGGGTCTTGCTAAGGTGCTGAGGCTGATAGCCTCAGCCTTCCAGGCTGCTGGGATTATAGGCATGTGCCACTGTGCTCTTTTTCTTTACATGGATTAATTTTGCCTCATAAGAACCTGGAGGGATAGGTATTATTCTCCCCATGTTACAGATGAAAAACCTGAGAGTTAGAAAGGTGAGGCAACTTATTGATAATTACCCAACTAGAAAGTACACAGTCCAACTATGAACCTAGACAGTCTGGTGCCAGAATTCACAATTTTCTTTTCCTTTTATAATACACAATTAAAAATTTGGGATTCTCTGTCTTCTCTTTCCTATTACCCTCTTCTTATCCCTTTAAAAAATTTATTTTTTTCTTTTCTTATTTTTTCTTTTCTTATTCTTTTCTTATTCTCTTTTGCCTCTTGCCTTTCAGTCCTGGGACAGTGGGACTATGTTACACCCAGGCAACTTCATCTCTGAAGCAGATTATCATCATTAGTATTACATATTTTTAAAATAGATCATAGTCTACATATTATCTCTAATTTCCTTTTTTTCATTTGGCCACATGCTAATAGCCCAAGGAGGTCTTTCCATATAAATACACTGTTTAGTAGAAATATAATGTTACAGAATCTGAATGTACTATAATTTATTTAAACCCTCCCTTATTGACAGAAATTTAGTTACTCCCAGGGATTTTCCCCTTCCATTATGAATAATATTGCAATAAATATAAACATAATATAAAAATAATGCAATATAAATATTGCATATCTTGGGTATATGCATGAGTATTTTTAATAAGGTAACATCCTAAAAACTTCCTGGGTCAAAAGGTATATAGACATTTGAAATTTTTGATTTTGCCTATTTGCCGTATGTATGTTATACATCCTAACCAGTAGTTCATAAAAGTGTGTGTCTGTTTTCTCACAAACTTGCCAGTAACATTTATTATTATTGGCTTTTAAAACCTTTGTTAATCTTATATCCTCTAAGAGTGGTATATTGGTGTTGCATACATTTGCCTATTTTATAATGACATTGGGTATCTTTTCATTTATTTCTTGATCATTTGTCTATTTCCCTTCAGATTCACCTGATCTTTTTGCCCATTTGGGGGATGGGCTGCCAGAAAAAGTAGTAGGCAGAAAGTATGTGTTTTGGAATCAGACCCACCCATGATATATTTCTTAGTAACTGTGTGGTTCACTGAGTTCCAGATTCCTCATCTGTAAAATGGGACTATAATAGAACCTAATCTATAGGATTATTGTGAGGATCAGATGTAACTATTATTGATGTTTTCAATAGTTTTCTTTTTGAGTTATGGAATACCTTTGAATAGCATGGATATTAACTCTTTTCCTGGGATATATTTTGTTCCATTTGGACTCATTAATTAATTCAACAAATATTTATTGAGTGCCTACAGTGTTTTGGGTGCTGTGCAAGTGCTGACGGCTACAAGAAACTGGAAAGTATGGATATATCATGACATACTTAATCATTTTTAAAAATTGAAGATTATCTCCAATTCTTCTGGAAAGTATTTCGTAGAGCTGCAATAACCTTAACCTCAAATTTCTTAGCTGGCCAACCATTTACCACATTGGAGATTGAACTCATTTATCATTACTTTTGGGAATCCCTCCCTAATCCTTACACTGGATCTGGTCCCATCTGCTGGGCTCCCACATCTTCCCTCCCAGGATTTATCACACTCTATTATTGGTGGCTTGTTTTATTTCTTTCCCCACTATCATATCTTGAACAACCCGAGAATAGGGATATTGAATCATTGGCAAGGATTGTCAGAAAGGGTTGCTGAATTCAGTTGTATTTTCTCTGATCTTTCCATCCCATTCTGCCCATATGCAGGAATGGAGCTGGGATAATAAAACACACTGATATTGGCAGAACCCCAAGTTGACTTAGAGAATAATGTGAAGTACCTAATAGAGGAAAGTGGTTGGGGTTTCCCAGGTCATCTCCTTGAGTACCAGTGCTGTTTGGAGAGGGTAATAAATTCTAGTCCTTGACTTTCTAAGTCTAACTTATTTCACTTAGTTCTAAAATTTCATTCATTTATCAGCAAATGATGTAAATTCTTTCTTTTATGGCTGAGTAATTCTATTGTGTACATGTACCATATTTTCTTAATGTATTCTTCTGTTGAGAGGTACCTGGGCTGGTTCTATAACTTGGCTATTGTGCATTGCACTACTACAAACATTGATATCCATGTATCATTGTAGTATACTGATTTTAGTTCTTGTGGATAAATACCAAGAGTGAGAGAGCAGGGTCATATGTGATTCCATTCCTAGCCTTGTGAGGAATCTTCATACTGCTTTCCAAAGTGGCTGAAATAATTTGCAGTCCCATCAACAAGCGTACCTTGTTGTGAGTGTACCTTTCCCCCAATATCCTCACCAGGAATTATTGTTGTTTGTTTGTTTTTTTTTTGTTTGATGATACCATTCTAACTGGAGTAAGATGAAATCTCAGAGTAGTTTTGATTTTCATTTCCTTGATTGGTGAGGATGTTGAACATTTTTCATAAAATTTTTGGCCATTTTTTTGAGAAATATCTGTTTAGATCATTTGCCCATTTACTGAATGGGTTATTTGTTGTTTTTTGTGTTAATTTTTTTAGTTCTTTATTTATTCTAGATATTAAACCTGTCAGAGGAATTAGCTGGCAGATATTCTCTTGTTCTATAGGTTCTATCTTCATGCTCTTAATTTCTCCCTTTGCTCTGCATAAGTTTTTCAATTTGATGCCATCTCCTTTATTGATCATTGGTTTTATTTCTTGAATTTTAGGAGTCTTATTAAGGGTGTCAATATCTGTGTCTTTGTTGGAGTGTTGATCAATATATGTCTTGGTTTCTATGATTTCTTCTAGCACTCTCAAAGTTTCTGGTTTAATTCCTAGGCTTTTGATCCTTGACTTTTATGTGGGGTGAGAGATAGGGATCTAGTTTTATTCTTCTACATATGGATATCCAGTTTCCTGAGCACAAATTGCCAAAAGCCTATCTTTTCTCCAATGTATGTTTTTGGCAACTTTATCAAGGATGAGATAATTGTATCTCTGTGGGTTTGTTTCTGTGTCTTCTCTTATATTCCATTTTCTATACATCTGTTTTTCTGACAGTACCATATAGTTGATGTTACTATAGTTCTATACTATAATTTGAGTCCAAGTATTGTGATGCCTCTAGCATTGTTGTTATTGCCCAGAATTGATTTGGTTATTCTGGATCTTTTATTTTCTCACAGGAATTTGGAACTGTTTTTTTTTCTAGTTTTGTGAATAATGTCATTGGTATTTGGATGGGATTGTATTGAATCTGTAGATTGCTTTTGGTATTTTGCAAATGATATGGCCCCATATTTGGAAGATCCAAAAAACACAAGAAGAAGACATCTGACTAATAAATAAATTCAATAAAGTATCAGGATACAAAATCAACATAGAAAAATTGATAGCTTTTCTGTATACCAATAATGAATCCAGTGAAATAGAAACCAGGAAAACAATTCCATTTAAAATAACATAAATAATAGAATATCTATGAATAAATCCCATGAAGCAGATGAAAGACCTGTTCAATGAAAATTATAGAACACTGAAGAAAGAAATTGAAGAAGACATTAAAAGGTAGAAAGAACTTCCATGTTCTTGGGTAGTCAAAATTAATACCGTCAAAATGGTAACCATGTTTATAATTGTTACATCTTCTTGTGAACTCATCCATTTTAATATATGTTTGTCTTGTCTTTTGTAAGATTTTTTGACTAAAGACTACTTTTTCTGTTATTAGTATAGACATTCCAGCTCTCTTTTGATTTACATGGAATATATGTTCTATCATTTCACTTTTCATGTATTTGTGTCTTTAGATCTAAAATGAGTCTTTTTATTTGTTTTTCATAAGCACCCAGTTTTTAAAGATTAGTTTCCATTGACAAAAATTACTCTGTTGCATTGCCATAAATGTGTAAAAAACTAGCTTTTAATTTCTTTTTTCCATATTTTGTGCATTAAAATTATACATAATGGTGGGATTCATTGTTGTATATTCACACATGTACACAATGTAACAATATAATTTTCAAATATCATTCCCCAGTATTTCCTCTTTCCCTTCCCCCATCCCTTTATTCTACTCTACTGATCTCCCTTCATTTTCATGAGATCCATTCCACCTTTCTTTTCCTTTTTCCTCTTTGATTTCCACAAATGAGAAAAATCTATGAACCTTCACTTTCTGGGTTTGACTTATTTCAATTAACATAATGTTCTCAGAGTCCACCCATTTTCCTGCAAATTACATAATTTAATTCTTCTTTATGGCTGAATAAATTCATTGTGTTTATATGACACATTTGCTTTATTCATTCATCCATTGATGGATAACTGGGCTGGTTCCATGATTTGGGCTATTGTGAATTGTGTTGCTATAAACAGGATTAATATATATCACTATAGAAATATTATCTTAATTCTTCAGAATAAATACTGAGGAGTGATATATGTGGGACATATGGTGGTTTGAGGAACCTCTGTACTGATTTCCACAGTAGTTGTACTAATTTTCAATCCCATCAACAGTGTAAAAGTGTTCCCTTTCCTTCACATCCTCTGCAGCATTTATTATCATTTGTATTCTTGATGGCTGCCATTCTAACTGGAGTGAGATGGATACTTTGATTTTCATTTCCCTAATTGCTAAACATGTTGAAATTTTTTTCATTTATTTGTTGGCCACTTGTATAAAATGAGTCTCTCTTAGCATGTAGATGGATGTTTTTTAAAAATGCTCTTTGCTAATCCTTTTGATTTGAGAGTTTAATTTGCTTCCAGAAATCATAGATAAGGAATTACTTACAAAGATAATAGAATGAGACAAACATCTTTACCCTATGTATATGTATGAATAGGCAAATTGTATGATTCTACTTTGTGTACAACCAGAAAAATGACAGTTGAACTCCATTTGTGTACAATGAACTAAAATAAAAAAAGAGTAACTTGAGGGAGGAAGAGATCAATGAACTTGTGCAAGTTAATAAAAGGATTCTGATTTTAAAGCCAAAAAAGGAAGATACTTGCATATTATTATCACTGTTACACATTTTTAAATAAAATTGTATTCAAACACTGAAATAAATGGATATCTCATCTTCTTGAGTGGCTTACCAAAAAAAAGAGAATAATTTATGCTATTTTGTCTTCTGAATATCTTACAGAGTTTTGTTCATCATTCTTCTACTACTAATTTATTTTTTGTTTACTTTATTTCTGTAGTGACACACTTTGATTCCTTTCTTATTTTCTTTTATATATATTTTCTTGATATTTTCTTTGTGATTACCTTGAGAGTTTTATATACCATCCTGATTTTACTTCTTGCACTTTAGGACTCTTGTTAAGGAAGTCAGTTCCTAAGCCAACATGATGAAAATCTGGGCCTACTTTTTCTTCCAATGGGCACAGGGCCTCTGTTTTAGTGCCTAAGTCCTAGATCCACTTTGAGTTGAGTTTTGTGCACAGTGAGAGACAGAGGTTTAATTTCATTCTGCTACATCTGAATTTCCAGTTTCCCCAGTACCATTTGTTGAAGAGGCTATCTTTATTCCAATTTATGTTTTTGGTTCCTTTGTCTAGTATGAGATAACCATAATTATGTGGGTTTGTCTTTGAGTCTTCTGTTCTGTACCATTGGAATACATGTCTGTTTTGGTGCCACTACCATGCCATTTCTTGTTACTGATGCTCTGTAACAAGATCTGGTATTGCAATGCCTCCTGCTTCACCCTTCTTGCTAAGGATTGCTTTGGCTACTCTGGGCCTCTTATTTTTCCAAATGAATATCATGATTGATTTTTATAGTTCTATGAAGAATGTCATTGGGATTTTAATAGGAATTGCATTAAATCTGTATAGTGCTTTTGGTAGTATGGCCATTTTGAAAATACTAAGTCTGCCTATCCAAGACAAGGGAGATCTTTCCATCTTCTAAGGTCTTCATCAATTTCATTCGTTAGTGTTTTTTAGTTTTCATTGTAGAGGTCTTTCACCTCTTTTTTAAGATTGAAGCCAATGTATTTTAATTTTTTTGAGGCTGTTGTGAATGGGGTAGTTTTCCTAATTTCTCTTTCAGAGAATTCATCACTTATGGATAGAAATGCATTAGATATATTAGTGTTGATTTTATATCCTGCTACTATTCTGAATTCATTTATTAGTTCTAGAAGTTTTCTGATGCAATTTTTTGGATGCTCTAAATAGAGTCATGTCATCACCAAATAGTGATCGTTTGAGTTCTTCTTTTCCTATTTGTATCCCTTTAATTTCCTTCACTTGTCTAATTGCTCTGGCTAGAGTTTTCAAGGACTATATGGAATAGAAGTGGTGAAAGAGGGCATCCCTGTCTTGTTCCAGTTTTTAGAGGGAATGCTATCAAATTTTCCCCATTTAAAATGATGTTGGCCTTGGACTTAGCATACATAGCTTTTACAATGTTGAGGTATGTTCCTACCATCCCTAGTTTTTATAGTGTTTTGAACATGAAGTGGTACTGTATTTTGCCAAATGCTTTTTCTGCATCTATTGAGATGATCATATGATTCTTGTCTTTAAGTCTATTGATGTGATGGATTATGTTTATTGATTTCTGCATGGTGAACCAGCATTGCATCCCTGGCATGAACCCCGCTTGATCATGGTGTGCTATCTTTTTAATATGTTTTTATATGTGATTTGTCAGAATCTTGTTTAGAAATTTGTATCTATGTTCATGAGTGATAGTCATCTAGAGTTTCCTTTCCTTGGTATCCCTTGTCTGCTTTTGGTATCAGGGTGATACTAGCTTCATCGAATGAGTTTGGAAGGGTTTCATCCTTTCCTTTTCCATGGAATACTTTGAGGAGCATTGGTATTAGTTCTTCTTTGAAGGTCTTGTAGAACTCACCTGAGAATCCATCTGGTCCCAGACTGTTTTTGGTTGGTAGGCTTTTGACATGTCTTCTAATTCATTGCTTGAACTTGATCTGTTTAAATGTGTATAACCTCCTGATTCAGTTTGGGTGGATCATATGTCTCTAAAAACATGTTCATGTCTTTGAGATTTTCTATTTTATTGGAGCATAAGTTTTCAAAACAGTTTCTAATTATCATTTCAGTAGCGTCTGTCATGATGTGTCCTATTTCATCATGAATTTTAGTAATTTGAGTTTTCTCTTTCTTTTTGCTATCATAGCTAAGGGTTTACCAATTTTATTTATTTTTTCAAAGAACCAACTTTTTGTTTTGAGAATTTTTTGAATTGTTTCTTTTGTTTAAATTCCATTGATTTCAGCTCTGATTTTAATTATTTCCTGTCTTCTGCTTTTGGTGTTGATTGTTGTTCTTTTTCTGGAGATTTTTGATATAATTTTACATTATTTATTTGTTGACTTTTTATTCTTGTAATGAATGAGTTCAATGCAATGAACTTTCCTCTTAGTACTGCCTTCATAGTGTCCCAGAAATTATGATATGTTGTATCAGTGTTTTCATTAACCTCTAAGTATTTTTTTATTTCCTCCATGAATTCTTCTGCTATTCATGCATCATTCAATAGCATTTTATTAGTCTCCGGGTATTGGAGTAGCTTCTATTTTTTATTTTATTGTTTATTTCTGGTTTCATTCCATTATGATCTGATAGACTGCAGGGTAGTATTTCTATCTTTTGTATTTGCTAAGAGTTGCTTTGTGGCATAACATATGGTCTATTTTAGAGAAGGATCCATGTACCACTGAGAACAAAGTGTATTCACTTGCTGATAGGTGAAATATTCCAAATATGTCTGTTAAGTCTAAATTATTGATTGTATTATTGAGTTCTGTGATTTCTTTGTTCAGTTTTTGTTTGGAAGATCTATCCAGTGGTGAGAGAGGTGTGTTAAAGTCACCTAGTATTATTGTTTTGTGTCCTATTTGATTCCTGATATTGAGAAGGGTTTGTTTGACATACATAGATGCTCCATTGTTTCAGGCATAAATATTTATGATTGTTATATCTTGTTGACACATAATTCCCTTAAGTAGTATGTAATGTCCTTCTTTATTCCCTTCTAACTACCTTTGGCTTGAAGTCCACTTTGATATGAAGATGGAAACCTCTGCTTGTTTATGCAGTCTAATGTGAATGATATGTTTTTTCCCCCCAAACTTTCACCTAAGTCTGTGGATATCTTTTCCTATGTGATGAGTCTCTTGAAGACAGCACATTCTTGGGTCTTTTTTAAAAAATCTAATCTGTCAGTCTATGATTTTGATTGGTGAATTTAGGTCAATAACATTCAGGGTTATTATTGAGATACAATTTGTATTATGAGTCATTTTGGTTTATTTTTGGTTTTTAACTTGACTTAGTTTCTCCTTTGATTGGCTTTAGTGTAATTCCTCACTTTGCTGGTTTTCATGTTTTTTTTTTTTCATTTCCTCCTCATGGAATATTTTGCTAAGAATATTCTGTAGTGTAGACTTTCCAGTTGTGAATTCATTTAACTTTTGTTTATCCTGGAAGGTTTTTATTTCATCTTCAAATCTGAAGCTTAGTTTTCCTGGGTATAATAGCCTTGGTTGGCATCCATTTTCTTTCAGAGCTTAATATATATTATTCCAGTACTTCCTGGCATTGAAGGTCTGGGTTGAGAAATCAGTTGAGATCCAAATTGGTTTCCCCTTATATGTAATTTGATTTTTTTCTCTTGCAGTCTTTAAAATTCTATCCTTATTCTTGTATGTTAGTCATTCTCATTATAATGTGCCTTAGTGTGGGTCTGCTGTAATTTTGTACATGTGGGTCCTGTAAGCTTCTTGTAGTTGTTTTTTCATTTCATTCTTTAGATTTGGGAAATTTTATGATATTAGGTCATTGAAAAATTGTGCATTCCTTTGGTTTGTATCTTCGTGTCTTCATCTATCCTGATAAATGTTAAATTTGGTCTTTTCATGTTATCCCATAATTTTTGGAAATTCTCTTCCTAGTTTCTTACCATCTTCTCTGTATGCTTGACTTTATTTTCAAGAGTATATATTTTGTCTTCATTGCCTAAGGTTTGGTCTTCCAAGTGGTCTAATCTGTTGGTGATACTTTCCATTGAATTTTTAATTTGGTTTATTGTGTCCTTCGTTTTGAGGATTTCTGTTTGATTCCTTTTTATAATCTCTGCCTCTTTATTGAAGTGATCTTTCACTTCCTCTATTTTCTCTCTATAGTATCCTTTATTTTGAAGATCAGTTGAACTATGTAGCTTCTATACTCCTACTCTGACCTTACTTCTACTGTGCTGTTTATGGATTCCATTGTTGGAACATTTTGGTTTGTTTGAGGCACTTTGTTACCTTGTTTTCTCATGTTGTTGATGTGTCTTCCAATCTAGCAGTATGAATCTGAGGCATCACAGTTTCTACCCTGTAGGCTCATAGTGTCCCTGAAGGCTTCCAGTACCTTACTCTTAAGGGGGAGACTAATATTAACAGCACTCAATGCAAACAGTATACAGCCTTAAACCAAATTAGCGCCTATTAAGGCATCTACACTTTTGTTGCAATAAACAAAAATGATGTGCTCAACTATTTTCTATAACATACACAGTAAGTTTCCTAAAGGTTTTACCCCATTTTAAATGATGGACAAAGAGGGAATAGAAGTAGTATAGGATGTGAAGTTTAATAGGGAGGAGAGATGAGAGAGGTAAAATTTGTATTAAGAGCAAAAGAGGAATTAATAGAAGTTGACTGTTAACATGAGAGAAGTGTGAAAGAGAATCCAGGGAGACAGATAAGTGAGAGAAAAAATATATGCAATTTTTTTTTAAAAAAAGTAAAAATATGACTGTGCAGTGTCTCCTTGGCGGTCTGGCCTGGAGGGGCTGGAGTCTCTGGCTCTGGTGATGAGTTTGGACCCTTCAGCGCCATTTTGCGGCTTCCCTGGCAGAGAGCGACCATCTGGGACTTCCTGAGCCTGCAGAGCTGAGCTCCGGTCTTCCCCACCACTGCGTGGAGTCTCCTGGGTGGTCTGGCGTAGAGGGCCTTGAGTCTCTGACTCTGGCGGAGAATTTGGTCCCTTCGGTGCCATTTCGCAGCTTCCCTGGCAGAGGGCGACCATCTGGGACTTCCTGAGCGTGCAGAGCCAAGCTCCGGTCTTCCCCGCCACTGCTCAGCGTCTCCTGGGCAGTCTGGCCTGGAGGGGCTGGAGTCTCTGCTCCGGCAGCTGCCTCTGACAGAAGCATTGATCATTCTCAAACTGGAGGAAGTGGAACAGCACCTTTCTTGGGTCACCGCTTGATCAAGCACCTCTCAAACATCAGAGGGGAAGATACATGAGCAACATGAGAAAACACGGGAAGAAAGTGTCCCAAACAAATCTAGATGATATATCAAGAGAACCCAAAGACAGCATGGTAGAAGGAATGACAGAAAGGGAGTTCAGAATGTTCATAATTAAAATGATCCAAGAAGAGAATGATGTGACGAGAGAGCAGATTCAGGCTATGAATAATCAGCTAATAGAGCAATTGCAGGAAGCAAAAAATCATTTCAATAAAGAGATAGAAGTTCTGAGAAAAAAACAAACAGAAATCCTTGAAGGAAACAAGGAAATGAAGGAAACAATGAACCAAGTTAAAAACTTAATAGAAAGCATAATTAACAGAATAGATCACTTGGAAGACAGAACCTCAGACAATGAAGACAAAATATTTAATCTTGAAAACAAAGTCGAACAAACAGAGAAGATGGTTAGGAATCATGAACGAAACCTCCAAGAAATATGGGACATCATGAAAAGACCAAATTTAAGAGTTATTGGGATTGAGGAAGGCACAGAGATACAAACCAAGGGAATGAATAATCTGTTCAATGAAATAGTATCAGAAAATTTCCCAAATATGATGAATGAGATGGAAAATCAATTACAAGAGGCTTACAGGACACCAAACACACAGAACAGATCCACACCAAGTCACATTATAATGAAAATACCTAACATACAAAACAAAGATAGAATTTTAAAGGCTGCGAGAGAAAAGAATCAGATTACCTACAGGGGGAAACCAATACGGATATCAGCAGATTTCTCAGCACAGACCCTAAAAGCAAGAAGGGCCTGGAACAACATATTTCAAGCTCTGAAAGAAAACGGATGCCAACCAAGAATCTTATACCCAGCAAAACTTACCTTCAGA
>JAJEJO010021312.1:0-12570 GCA_020662805.1 Glaucomys volans | reverse complement strand
CCAGCCTCAGCAACTTAGCAAGACCTGTTTCACATTTAAAAATATAAGATGAAAAGGGCTGGGGGTGTACCTCAGTGGTAAAACATCTGTGGGTTCAATTCCCATTACAAAAAAAGAAGAAAGGAAAAGAAAACAGACCACCACACAATTTATGGGCCATAGCTCCCACCTCCTTGTCTGAGACTGAACAAATATTTCACTAAAGTCCCTACATAGACCGTGTGCCTGTGACCCCTTGGCAAGGTGGCTTTTCCAGGGTATAAGTCCCCATCTCCCAACTTGCCAGCTCATTGTCAGTGGTGCTTTCTCCCCCCATCACTCTTTCTCTCAAGTTACTGGCCTCAAGAGGTGGCAGTGTACCCAGACCTTTGGGGGTCTGCTTCATGTGAGCGACCCCTGCAGAGTGGAGGTGATGAGACCTGCAGGTCCAGACAGAGGCAGCTCCACGGAGCTGGTCAGTGGGGACCAGCATGGAGGAGGCAGGTCCCAGAGAAGGAAAATCAAACCTCAGGGGCACTACAGGACTGAGGGCTCACTCAGCGGAGGTTTTTTGCTGGTTTTTGAGGTACTGGCACTGAACCTTGGTGACTGCTAGGCAGGTGCTCTGCATCCCCAGCCCTTGAAGGGAATTTTTTGGAAAATCCTTCTGAACCTGGATCATTAAAGTACATTTTTATTCTAGTTGTCTCAGGGACAAGACTCCCCAATGATCATCCCCGGTGACACCAGCCTTCATGGGCAACAGCTTCAGATGCCCCATGAGTCTGGGTTGTGGTCTGTGATATGATTGCTTTTCTTTTTTTCTCCTCATTAAAAAGACCAGAACTCCCAGAAGGACAGATGATTCCACGCCTCTGAGCAGGAGAGATCTGTAATGCCTTTGATTCTCGTCCCCTCGTGACTTAGATAACAGAAACCAATGACAAAGTATGGCTTTGGAGCTCCCAATACCAACCTGCACCAACGTGTGGAATCTGAAGCCTGCTCCATACACGCATAGCATCGAGGCTGACAGTGACATTCAAGGGGAACCTGTAGCTCCCATCCCCCAAACTATGAAATAAGAAAACATTTCACATTCCCCATTAAATTCCAAGCCACCTGGGTCCCACCCTCCCCAGTCCCTGGCTCCCCAGCTTTGCTCTGCAGCTGCCACCTCCTGGGACCTCTGATAAGCTGGACTCAGGGGCCCGAGTGCTGGTCCTACAGCCCACCAGGAAGGAGGACTCTGCCTTCATCCGACCATTTACCCTCGTGGGGACAGCAGGGTGATGACAGCCACTCTGAAGACCTGGAGTAGGAGAGAGGTGGGCACCCACACAGAGCTCACAGTGAGATGGGGACCAAGTACTGGAGTGGGACCCAGGCCTCAGATGAGAGGGTGGCTGTGGCTGGCAGCTCAGGAGCCCAGCTGAGGAGCACAGAGGTGGGAGGTTATTGAATGTTCACAGGGACAGGACTGGATTCCCAGAGGAGCTCTGACCACTGTCAGCCACAGCCCTCGGAGGCTGGGCGCCTCCTGGCTGCCCATCAACCCACCTCTCCCACCTCCGTCTCCTAACTCACCTGCCTTCCTCCACTGATGACTCTAGGGAAGGTTCCAGAAGTTCCTCTTCCAGCAAGGGGGTGGTGGGAACTCCAGTTCCCTACAGACACCCAGCAATGGCTCCTGCTGATGGGGGGTGGGCAGGACCACACACGCCAACTTCCTGGTCCTGACTGAGGAGTGACAGAGAAGCCACAGACCTCCTGCTCCCTCAGCCCTGATGGGCATCTGTGCCTGGTGGTGGTCACATCCCTACTAACTCTTCCAACTGAGGGTACCTGGGAGAACGCGTCTCCCATTGTAGAAGGTCCTGTCTGGAATGTCCCACAGCAGCCCTGCTGACAGCCATGTACACAAATCCAAGTGACACAGCTTTTAGGGTCACATGCTCACAGCCATTTCCCTCTGTGGCCACGTGGACAGGGGCTTGAGGGCCCTGAGTGTCCAGCCACTGAGTGTGGGACCTTCTCCCTCCCCATTGACCTGGGTCCTGGCAATGGTTTCAGGTCACCAATTGGAGTCCCCAAGCCTCCTACGTGAGGTTCTTCCCTGGGGTCCCTGGTGCCTGTCCCAGGGGCTTCCTCCAGGGCAAATCTGCAGCTCCACTCAGGACTGGAATTGAGGCAGGAAAAGCAGCTGCACTGGTCTCAGAGGCCAGGGAGGCTCACAGGGGCTCTGGGAAGGGTGCATGCGCCCTCTAGTGGACACATCCTGCGTGATGCGCAGAGGGGCCCAGAGAGGGCAGGTGAGGGCTGACCTTCAGGAAAGGGCCCCTTCAGAGGATGGAACTGAAGATGGAAGGGTAGGGGGTGGGGGAGGAGTGGTGGGGAGGGGTGGGAAGGAGCAGGGTGAGGGGAGGCTCCCGGGAGGCTGGGGAAGGGCGCAGAGCAGGGCGCCTCTCTGCTCTCCACTGCACTTGGGGCTGGTCATCCATGTGGGGCTGTGTGCTGGGGGTGTTCAGCACCATCTGGGATTCGACCTACCATGTCCAGTAGGACTCCCTCCCCCAGCTCTGACCATCAATAGTGTCTCCAGATGCTGCCAGATGTCCCCTGGGTGGCAAAATGGCCCCTGGCTGAGACTCACTGATCCACATTGACCTCCAGAAACAACTGGGCAGATGAAATCCTCCCCCTCTTGGTGGAAGAACTGAGTGTGAGAGGGCAGAGGCTGACCAGTGCTGGTCGCCACCAATCACCTGAGGTCCCTGGAGAAGATGTCCAGGTGAAGGCCACATGGCTGCCTGAACCTCCACAGCACTGTGGGCTTCCCAAGGGTCTGCAGCCACTCATCAGTGACGCCTGCTGGTTTCCATGATGTCATGGACTCTCAGAAGAGGAAACCTGTGACCTGAGCCCTTGTCCAGCACCCTGGACAGTCCCTGGGCCCCTCTCACCACCTCAGGAGGCCTCTGAGCCAAGAAGGTCAAGTCAGTTCTAACTGGGAAGAAATGTCTTAGTGACAGGAAACACACATCACAGGGGTTCCCCTTGGTGACAGAACTGCAGACTGCGGTCATTCATTAAGTGGACTTGACCCCAAAACAGACCAGGTGTCTGGACAGAGCTGGGTCTCATGCCAGCCCCGTGGGCCTGCGGCACTCTGCTGCCCCAACCCTGGGCCCACGCGGGGCCACAGGAGCCTCCCTGCTCTTTCTTCAGGGGGAGGTGAGAGGGGGCTTTCAGGGTCCTCACGTTCACCCGTCCCCTTCAGGCTCTGGGTAAGTCTGTTCTCCACTCATGGACTCGATGTCCTTGTCCCTGACCTCTGCTTCTCTCACTCATCTTGACATCATCACAGGCCCAAGGCACTCTCTGCGTGTGATCTGAAGGGACACATTCCCAGGGACAGTTTCTGTCACACCACCTTGAACAGACCTCCACCTGGTGTCCCCCACTGTGACCAGCAGAATTGGATAATTCTGGATGGGGGGGATAGAGGGGAACCGAGATGCTTTCCAGCTCTTAAGGGAGTGTGACCAGTAGACACGGACACAGAGGACCTCACTGCTGGGCAGAGGGAGGGTGATCCAGAGGAATGTATGGGCGCTGCATGACCAGCACAGGCCACTTAAATCCACACTGTGTGGACAGCTCTTCCCATTTCCTTAAGAGAGAAATTGCAAATGGTGGCCTTACCAGACTTTTGGAGGAACAGAACCCCCATCACATTCACTGCCCCTCTTCTCCTTCTGCTCATTCTTAAGGTGATGTGGGAGGCCTTTCTGCTCAGGCACAGCGTTGTGTTCTGGGGGAAAAGATGATGCTCTGCCTCTTTGAATTTGTTCCATTACTAAAGGCGGCTCCTAACCCCCTCCAGGGCCAAACACTGCCACCCCCTGCAGCTGGGCACTCCCTGGGGCTGCCCTGGAGCCTGGGATATCCCTGTGTGCACTGGGGCCCTGACTGGTGGCTGAGGAGCTGGACGTGGAGAGGCTCACTCTTTTCTTTCCTTGCACTGCCATTCTCACTGGAGTCCTGCCTTCTTTACCTCTGACTGTGCTCACAGGCTCTGAACCCCCACAGGAAAGCAGCAACGTAGGCTCAGGTCTGTGAGCACTGCCTGGCCCCACCCAAGCACTGGGAGCTCTGTGGGCCACATCCAGCTGTGGCAGCAGCTGCCCCACTACAGCCCTGGGGTGATGCACTAGGTACCCCCAGATGTGTGCCAGAGGAGAGACACTGGGAAGGACTTCCATGGAGCAAAACCGATGGCACAGGAAGAACAAGTCTGAATTTGTCCCCATCCCAAGAGAGTAGTGAGTAAGTCAGAATGTCCACTGTTGTGTTTGGACAGGGAAATCCTCAGCATGATTTTGTGGCAACATGGGATCCATCCTTCAGTGAAAGGAGAGAGAGCGGCTGGAGCTCCTCTCAGGCTCAGTGTTCAGAACTCGATGAGATTCGCACATCCTCTACCAACCACTGCTTCAGTGACAGTGACCAGCTTGTCCATGTGCTTGAGGGACAGAGTAGTGAGCAACTCCAAGAGGAGCAGGTTTAGTGGAATCAGCACAGAAGAACAGCAGCCAGAAGATAAGCGGCCCCAGTCCTCTGAGCTGCTGGAAGAGAAAGAAAATTCCTGGGACACAAAATCATCTGCTTCTGGAAAGAGGGAGAGGGAGAGGCAGAGAAGGAGGAGAAGGACCCCGAACACATCTGCCTCAGAAGCACCTTCCGAGCAGCAGGATACAGGGGACATGAACCCTTACTTGTAAAACATTCAATGGCTTCAGGTTTCTTTAAAACCCTAAAACTACTTTATTTACCATAAAAGATGGACCTTGGTGGGGCACAGTGGCACATACCTGTGATCCCTGTGACTCAGGAGGCTGAGGCAGGAGGGTGGTGAGTTCAAAGCCAGCCTCAGCAACTTAGCGAGACCCTAACCAACTCAGTGAGGGCCTGTGTCTAAATAAAATACAAAACAGGGCTGGGGATGTGGCTCAGTGGCCAAGTGCCCTGAGCTCCATCCCTGGTACTGCCACCCACCAAAAAAAGGACCAAACATGTTTTTGTAAATGAGTATTGACACCTATGCTTCTGTCAAAATTACTTATAAAACAGTGAGTGGCATGACGTTGAAAAACAAGTGAAATGACAGAATAGGAGAAAACACTTCCAGATCGCATATGTGATGTGGGTTTCATGCTAGAATGTATAAAGAACAGGGACAAACCTGCAACCCAAGAATAACCTAAGATAAAAGAGGCCACGGAGCCAGGCACAGTCCTGGCGTCTGTAATCCCAGGCGTCTAAGACACGAGATTCGCAAGACTGAAGCCAGCCTGGGCAACTGTCTCCAAACAGAAATCAACAAATACATGCAGAGGGCCAGGGTGTAGCTCAGAGGTCCAGCACCCCTCCACTCAATCCCCAGCATTGAGAAAGAAGGGCGAGGGCAAAGGGCTTGTCCAGCCCCATCTCCAGAGATGTTCCAATGGCCAATAGGCACGGGAAAAGATGCTCAGTGTCATTAGTCACTATGGAAACAATCAAAATCACAATGACATCTCACTCCACACCTTCCTACATTACCCGAGGGACTCTGAAGTGCTGCAGCCACTGAGGAGAGAACTTGGGACCTTCCCACAAGAGCTGGCAGAAGCTCCTCTGACCCCCCACTTCCCCGGCTGGGCTTGTGCCAGGATGGAGCACACACTGCGACAGGTCCCGAGGGGAAGGCTCTTCACACCACTCTCCACACTAGGCTGGTGTGGAAGCTACCCAGGTGTCCACCAGCAGAGGCATGTGCCAATAAACATGGCTAACCAATGTGCCGGATTATTAATCAGCCATAAAGAAGAGGGTTCTTGTGCACACACCACAACCTGGGGAAACCCAAAAACATTATTAAACAAGAAGCAAAATGGCCTGTGGTTGTATAATTCCATTTATGTGAAACACCTGGATTAGGCAGATTCAAGGGGCAGGAAGTAGATTCAAGGTCACCAGGGGACAAAGGGGGTCCTGAGATATTATTGCATAATGGTTAGAGTTTAGTTCACATGAAGAAAAATTCTGGAAATAGTAGTGCTCGCTGTATATTTGAATGGAATCATGGCACGTATTTGTAGAGTTAAAAAGGTTAATATAGCACATTTTTTATAAATATTTCACAATGAAAAGTCTTTAGGAAAGACGTATAAAATGCACCCACTCTGCTCAGATAATGTGTGTCTGGGGGGCACGGGTAAAGGAGAGAGAGAGAGAGAGAGAGAGAAATAGAGAGAGAGAGATAGAGAGGTGTGAGGGACTAGGGATTGACCCCAGGGACACTCTACCACTGGATTACACTTCATTTTGTATTTTGAGACAAGGTCTCACTGAATTGCTCCAGCTGGCCTCAAACTTTCGATCCTCCTGCCTCAGCCTCCTGAACAGCTGGGATGTGAGGCTATGCCATGCAACTGGCCAGATAATCTTCACAATACTCACACGACGACCCCACAGGCCTTTGGGAATGAGATCCAAGATTAAAGACAAGAAAAGGACCAGACAACTGCAGACCCGGCTCACAAAGCCAGTGCTTGCACCCCAAAGCCTCAAGACACACTTCCCCATGTCCTTCCTTTGAACTCTCAGGTGCAAATGGCCTCTCCTGAGGCTGCCCATCCCCTGGGGGCTCAGTTCTCCCTACCCTGGAGCAGGACTCCCCAGGACAACTCCAGTCCTCTCCCTAGACTCACCCTGAACTGGACAGTCAGGCAGCCTGGGAACCCTCAGTGACCAGGACCCACCCTGCAGCCTGGAGCTCAGAGCCCCCTGTGCCCAGGGTCAGGGCCAGCCCTCCCCATTTGGACCCTGGGCAGCAAGCATCCCTGCTGCAGTCTCTGACTCTGGTCCCAGGTCTCCTCATGACCACCAGGGGGCGACATCGGGACTCACAGTCAACATGTGGCAAATTGATCTGAGACTTGAACTAGGCTTTGGCTCAGGAGGTGGAAATGTGACCTGATTTCCATCCCCATGAGATGGCAAGGGGCCTCCCACCCCTTCTCCTTCCTGGGCCTGTGAGGACCCTGTGCTGCCAGGTGGTCTCTGAGCAGGCCCTTGTCTCGTGGCATCTCCCATGGGGACAGGCTGGGTGACCCCAGGAGAATCACTGGGTAGAGGACAGAGGTCACCCAAGGAAGGCAGGAGCAGACTGAGCCACAGCTCCACCAAAATACAGGGAGGGAGGGTCTCCCTGAAATATCTCCTGAGGACCAGGGAGCCCAGTGTCACCTACGTCCCACCACCACAGTGCCCCTCCCAGGACACAGAGCATGTGAGGTGCACAGACACCCATTCAGAGGCCAAGCTGGGGACGCCAGATAGGGACAGCGGGTCCCCTCACCAGACATCGCTCAGTGGGCCCCTTTCTAGACCTGGAGCTGTTTCTGTCACCTTCCTGCTGGCAGGAAATCCACTTCCCAGAGCATTTGAGAACATGGGGAAGACGCGGGGCCAAACTGGGATTCTCTATTATGAGGGGAAATGCGCCCAGGGACATCAGGACTCAGGGGACCCTGTGTGGTACTGAAGCCCTAAGGCCAGGACACAGCTGAGGCCAGTGCTGGGCTGATCCTGTTCTCTCAGGGGACAGGGACACATCAGCTTGCTTCTCAGGGTGTGGTGTGCAGTAATGAAACACAGCAGGGAAAGTAGAAGGGACAGGAGGCAGGACCAAGGGGAGGGGACACAGAGGCTTCCTGGACAGAGACCCCGCCCCATCCCACATGACCCAGCAAAGAGCTCCTGCCCTGGGAGGAGGCTGAGCTCAGAGAGCAGCAGGGCAGCAGCACTAGTTGGCCTGGCACCTCTGCTTCCCAGCGGGTCTGCAGCTGAGCCCCTTCCACAAAGGAGGACAGAGTGGCAGCAGGGACCATGCAGCCCCCCTCGGTCTGTCCCCATAGAGGGTGCATCCCCTGGCAGGGGATCCTGCTGACAGGTAAGAGGGGACAATGCCCTGAAAGAGTGGGGGAGGGGGAGCACAGAGTCTTGCTGGTGCCCCTGGGGAGGACACCACCCTCACAGGGGACACAGGGCTCACTGGGAACCTGATGGGAATGGAACACAGAGGAACACAGAGGCTCACCCACAGAAAACCCTCAGGGACCTGGAACTGATGAAGGGTGTCGGAAAACTCAGAGGTTCTCTTTCCAAGTTCATCAGTAAGGGCCATGATATTTGGAAAATCGGTGTTAACAATTCTGTCAAGGTCACTCTCCAAACAGAAAGGCCACATGAGCAGTAGACATTGTCTGCAGCCTCCAACCTCAGAGACTGGCACATAGACACCTGGACACTCAGGGCAGGGACGGTGCTTCATTCATCCACAGGGGTCTGAGCCTGTCCCAGGGCCAGGGCTACAACAAGCCTCAGACTAATCCCTGCCCTTCTGGAGCCTATTTTCTAAGGTCAGGGAGACATGCCATCAGGAGAGTGGAGCTAAGGCCAGGTGCTGACTGGATCTAGGAGGGCAGAGAGCAGGGACATGTCCACAGGGAAGACCCAGGACCTGTAAGGAGGTGGTCAGGGGAGGCGGGTACCCAGGAACCCTCGGTGTGAGCAGGGATCTGAGGGCACTGAGGGGCCGCCTTGCAGACACTGGGGGAAATGTGCTCCTCAGGAGGTTCAGGGCTACTGAAGGAATGGAGGCCAGGCTGCTGGCCTTGACCCAGTGACACACGCCACATATCCCAAGGCAGAGAAATGAAGACTCTGACTGAGGATTTGGACCCCTTATTTCCACAATACAAAAGTCCCAGTATTGGTGGATTCCTCTCTTTCATCCTAGTCTCACTTTGACTGCCTGGAACCTGCACCCCACTGCCCAATACATTATTGCGCCAGTGCCTGTTGATGCTGCTGAAAGGACAGAAGTTCTTCTACTCGTTCACAAACTATCAGAGAATCCCATAGGCCACACCTGGTACAAAGGGGTAATGACACACTGCAGCCATCACACTGGATCATACTCAGAGCTCCCACAGACAGCTACCCCAGGGCCTGCCCACTGTGGTCGAGAGACTGTATACCCCAATGGGTCCCTGCTGTTTGTGAATGTGACACAGGAGGACACAGGATTCTACACTGAAGAAACCACAAGAGACGATTTTAGTACTGAAGCAGCAATGGCAGAGTTCCACGTACATGGTGAGTGATGCTCCAGGCCCTTGGGTGCTAGAGGGGTTAATTCCACTGCACACATGGGACCTTGAGACTGCACTCTGCCTACCTCCCCTCTGCATTATGTCCCCACAGTGGGGCTGCAGCATGGAGTGCAGGACACACCAGTGCACACAGACTTCAGAAGATCTGCATCCTCTGCCTGATCCACCAGCAGAGAGAAGGGTGGTCTGGTGGGAGTTTGGCCCAGGCAGAGCAGTCAGCCCAGCCCCTGTGTCCCTCCCAGGAGCATGGGCCTGAGAATGACCTGTAGGACTGGGTCAGGCCTGGCCTGAGGGCCCTGGAGTCCTCACAGGGAAGGGCAGCCCCAGGAAGTCCCTGCTCTAGACCTCTGTCCCAGGATCTGCACTCCAGGTGACCCTGAGGACCTTGTGGCTTCCTGTTTAGGGCTGTGGGGAGCAGTGATTTACTGGCTGTCTGAAGCTGGTAGCTCTAGAGGTGGTACCAGCCAGTAAACAGTCCCTGGGGCCACATCTAGGCAAGGGCAGCTGGGCATCTCCTTCTCCCAGGACTGGGTGTGGCCAACACAGATGGACAGGGGCCTCAGGCCAAGTCAGGAGCCCTGATGGACTTCCATGAGGCTCCACAGGATAGTCACTGTTCCCAAGGGAGGAACAGAGGAAAGAGGTGTCCCTGGAGCTCCTGGTCCACCCGGGATTCAGCCCAGGGCCTTCTCACTTGGAGACAAAAAATACTAAGTGCTTATTACTTGTGGCAGCTCCTTAAACCAAGGTCGGGTTACTGTGAACATTTCCAGGTTACTCTGTAGACCACATGGCAAACCAAATACCACTTCCCATGGACTCAATAGAGGGAAACTGAGGCACGGGGAATACAGTTGCTGCATCAGGTCGTACAGACCATGGCTGGCAGAGCAGAGGCGCATGTCCCTCTGCAGCAGAGCCCCATCCTCTCCAAGCTGGAGGCCTTTGTCTGTGGACCAGAGAGCAGTCATTGGCTCAGGGACTTTAGGCTCAGGCACTGGCAGCCTGGAGGGAGACAGTCTGGTCTGGGAGTGAGAGGAAATAGAGAGTAATCACATTTACTCTAGAACCAAATCACCTCCCTCAACAGAATGTCCAGGCCTGCACCTCCCATGGCTGGTCCAGGACCAGAGTGTCCATTCCAGCTTTAATTGAGAAATCCTTTACATCTGAATCCAACCATCTTAGGCCATAAGAACTGGGCTGTGCCATCCTCATTCCCCAGTGATCAGTGGACAAGAAGGACATACCTGCCCCCCTCCATGCAAATCCTCCCCGGAGGCAGAGGTGGACAGGCCTGATAATCCCTCCTTTTGCAAAGGACAAGGCAGCACGTTCCAGAAATCACAGATAAACTATTACAGAATCACTGCAGTGGTGGGAATGTTTCCCCAAATGTGCATGTGCTGGGAACTGAACTCCCACACAACAGGGATCTGAGGTGTGGCCTTAGGGAACAGGGTAGGTCCCTGTGACAGGAGCAATGCTGCTGTCCTAGATGGGGACCAGGTCCTGCAGACGTGGCTTCATGATAAAGGGTGTGTGGGGCCCCCTCCCCTCTCCCACATGCCCTCTCACCATGGGATGGACTTCCCCTCACTGCCCCCCACCAATGATGCACCAAGATGCCCTCACCACATGTGGCTCCTTGGTCTTGGCACTTCCCAGGCTCCAAAACCATAAGCAAGAGATCTCTCGTCTTCATAAACCGCCCAGTCTCAGGCACTCTGTTACAGCAGCACAAGATGGACCAAGACCAGTGCAGAAGTTCTGGATGAGAAGATCAAGAGGCCATGGGGAAACCCACCTGATAGTGAGGTTGCTGGACCTGGGGACTGAGAAGAGGTGTCCCTTCTGGATCCCAGAGAGGTATTGCTGCACCCTCTTCAATTCCCCTCAGTGCTTGACAAGGATTTCACTGAGTAATAAAGATGTTTGCAAGGTCTCATCTTCCTGGGAATTGGGGCTGCTGTTTCCTGTTGTCTTGTTTAATTTGCCTATGCTTGGGAATAATATTATATTGGATTTCTGGGAATTCTAGGGTCTTAGGGGATTTAGAACACGAGAATCAAACAGCTAATCCTACTGGATATCACCAAGAAAGGCCCTTGTTCTGGTGTGATAAAAGTATAACTTGGAAAGAATGCTATGCTCATTTCCAGCAACTTATGCTAAATGGGACCGCGGATGGTGACTACTCCCAGATGACCTAGGGGAGAAAACACATTGTTCCCACCTTAACTCCAGACACATTCACAAACAAAGGCTAGAAAAATAGTCCCAACAATTCAGACATCATTTGGTAATGCTTACTTCATTAATGGAAAACTATGGTATCCTCCTAGGAAACCAGTTTCTGGTCCCTTAGATTTAGACCCCCATTTATCCCCCACTGGCAGAATACACCTTGGTTGGCATCAAGTATATTATAATGAAAAATGTTTATGGAAAGCTCATCTCCCCTTTTTAGAATATTTAAAATATGTGAACCCCTGGTGTTTGCTTACTTGCTCTGAAGAGCTTTCTTGGGCAGAACCGGCTAATGCTTACTGGGCAAAAGTAGGAGGTGTACTGCTCCTAATTGGCCTAAAGCAGCTCAGTTATTCAATGATCCAGAGAAAGCTCAGAAAGAAACTCCCTATTGTTCCTGTTAAAGTAGTTATTAATCACATAGTGTAAACTTATATGTTGTTCATAGAAATGGCTTCTGTGCACGATGTTCCCAGTAATGTAGAAAGTAGAACAAGTTAAAGATTATATAGAAGAATACTTAAAAACATTATGAAGAGTTGATAATATTTAATCTGCTAATACATTTTGCCTATTGCCTATTGTCTTGTAGCTTGCATCAGTTTCCTTCTGTGTGCCCTCAAGATATTGTACTCAAGCTAGAAGTTAACATATAAAAAAGGTGTGTGGAAAAAATAAAGTTAGAACAGAACTTAGCCTCAGATCACTGAGTCTGTGTTGCTTTGTTCTCCCCTTTGCTGACGCCGTCCCACTCACCAGAGACCACCACGAGCCTTGTGCTAGGATTGGACCCTGGCAAGGCATCAAGGGGACAAGTTAGGGGTCCCCCTGAGGTGCTGTGGAGTCAGAGAGAGATTCAATTTCCTTATTTTAAGTTGAGGAACCTGAGGTTCAGGAGGCCGGCTGTGTAGTCCAAGGTCCACATACTGTGGTACATTTTGTAGTTTCCCCAGAATAGACTTGAACCACACCAGAACCAAGGTCATAACAAGGTCATCTTATTTCTGAGTCCTCAAACATTGTCCATGGCCTCAACCATTCAGCTCATCCTCTGCATCAGCTCACACATCACTGTTGGCCCTGAGACCTGGGAGACACCTCTGAGGAAAGAGAGTGG
>JAJEJO010021283.1:0-11660 GCA_020662805.1 Glaucomys volans | reverse complement strand
AGCCACTCTCTAGAGAGGCCCCAAGCTCTCTGAGTTGCATTTCAGTGGCTGAAAATAGCTGGTTCAGATCCCCTTTTTTGTTCCCTAGGGAGTCGATGCAAGAATACAACTTGGAATTGGGGGGAGGGGTTCCCTAGAGCAGAACCCGGAGAGCCTTTGCTACCTGTATGTTTGCCTCAAAGCTGCCCTGTGTCATTCTTCATATCCATCTCATTTTTATTTGCCAGAAATTCTTTTCTGGTCCCTCTCTTGAGGGACTGGGAGGGAAGAGGGGTAATATACTCTTGTATCTAATGTTGGTTTCCAGCTGTGCTGGAGACATCTGTATGGAGTCTCCTTATTGTCCACACCCCTTCTTCAACTCTTGAACATTTATGGTTTCTACCTAGAATTTGAATTTGGCAACACATTTAGATATGTTGCCTTCCTGCTTGCTTTCTTTCCTGATACACTAATTGCTTTCCCATAGGGCCACAAGTCACAGGAACTTTATTTCCCCTGCCTGCTTCCTACAGTCAGTATGGGCCCATGGAAGCCTAGAATGTTAGAAATGAAAATATCCCTGAAGCAAGCCAGTCCTGGGTTCAAACTAGGCTTTCCACATGTGACACTGGGCCAGTCTCTGCCCTAATCCAATGTAACCAGTTTTCTTAGGGATAAGTCGTGCTTAAGGAAAGATGCTTTGGTTTAGATGGGAAGCAGTCAGGGACTCTGGGAAAGAAAGGTTGGATACTCATTCAAGGACTGGGGAGCAGATCAGGGTGATGACACGAGCCAGGTGTGATGGCTTCTTTTACCCCTCACCAGACCGCTGGTCCCAGGAAGATATGCTAACTTTGCTGGAATGCATGAAGAACAACCTTCCATCCAATGACAGCTCCAAGTTCAAAACCACTGAGTCACATATGGACTGGGAAAAAGTAGCATTTAAAGATTTTTCTGGAGACATGTGCAAGCTCAAGTGGGTGGAGATTTCTAATGAGGTAACTGAACCCCCCCACCTTCTGACACACATGAATATACATCTACACATAACCCTACCTTGTCTTTCCTTGAGGGGTTGATGAAACAGAAATCTGTAAACAGGAAGGAAGAAGGCCGGGAGAGGTGTTCATGTGGTCACCTGTTAGCTCTCTATTTGACCTTGTGCCTGTGGGAGGAGATGGTACTATTAACATACCAGACTAGAGGTCTCAATTCTGCCGTGGTCTCTCAGGTGACCTTGAATACTAACTGTCCTGGGGGTTTTGTTGCCTAAACTGTCTGGGGATTGAATGAGGTGCTTTCATGAAAGCCACACTGAGGTCAGGTGATCACCTTGTTACTGTCCTTTGGTGTGTGCCAACTACCTGGACCTCTGCAGTAGGCAATAAATTCAGTCTGGTGGAGAGTGGCGGAAACCCATTGGAAAAGGGAGCTCTGCTATGGGGTGGTGTTTTCCAGCTTCCCCTTCCACCCACCTCCCTTCTTTCTCCAGGTGAGGAAGTTCCGGACGTTGACAGAATTGATCCTAGATGCTCAAGAACATGTTAAAAATCCTTATAAAGGCAAAAAACTCAAGGTAAGTTACCAGGAGGAGGAGGAGCGCAAGGGTTAAGGGAGGAGTGGTCCAAAGAAGGGTTGGTGTCTAACCTCTATTGTGTCTTTGTCCCACCTTCCAGAAACACCCAGACTTCCCAAAGAAGCCCCTGACCCCTTATTTTCGCTTCTTCATGGAGAAGCGGGCCAAGTATGCAAAACTCCACCCTGAGATGAGCAACCTGGACCTGACCAAGATTCTGTCCAAGAAATACAAGGAGCTTCCAGAGAAGAAGAAGGTGGGGGGAGGGGAATTCAGGTGGGGGGAAGGAAGAGGCTGGGAGCAGCTGGTGTGTGTAGGTCATTGTGGGAGTAGGGCTTAGAGGGATTTGGCATAGGGACATAGGAATCAGCACAGCAGAGTGGGGTCTCAGGCAGCCATACCTGATTGCCCCATCCCAGGCCCACACACGGTCAGAACAGGCACCCTTGCAGGTGAAACCCAGGCCCAGGCAGTTGCTCAGACCAACCTTGTCTCCTGTGGACCATCTGCAGTGCTCTGTCTTCATATAGCTCTCCACACACACCCTCGGTTGGGCCTACACAGCAGTTCTGTACTCCCCACATTTCCCTCATGGCCTAATTTAATGCTTTTAATATGCTCTCATAGGAAACCCCAGGAAAGGGGGTTATTCTCAGGCTTGTTGGCAAAGAACTGAGGTGCAGAGAGGTTGAGTTCTGGGGTCACACAAGTAATGATGCTAGATCAGGACTCGGCCTTGGCACCCTAGGCTCCCTATCTGACTCATCCCACGGCCACATCCACATGTTAAATGGGCTTTCTTCCCCATGTGCAAGAGTACACCTTGTCCCTCCTGGCCTCATATTGTCCCCTACAGAGGTCATGCACTGCCCCAGACAGTCTGGGAGATTGATGACCTTGGGCACACAGGTTGCCCAAGCCTTCCAGGCAGTGATGGACACAGTCAAGGAGAGCTCAGGAGGTCCCATGCAGAGACAAGAAACAGAATACTGAAGGAGTCCTGCAGGTGGGACATGTGGAAGGTGAGGTGAAGAGAGGTGGACAGGAAGAAGAGATACTGTATGATGAGATGGAGCCAATGAGAGAGGTCGATGAGGGCCATGGGGAGAGTCCAGAGGGCACATTGGTTGGGAGAAGAGACAAAGTTGTACATAGCCAGCCCTCAAAAGGTGACACCTGCTGCCACACACTGCCACATGAAGTGGCCCTTTTTCCTGGTTCATATACACTGGCTATAGACACATGCTCTTGGTGCTGAACCCCAAATGGAACCAGCTTGGTGGGTAAAACCAGCCCTCTGTGGCCACTGCCCAAGCTAAGCAGGAACTGTAGTCGCTGGAGCTGTGATTAACCCTTGGTGAGGTTGAGGGATAGTGACAACACACAAAAAACTCATGGGACGGGAGGGAGAGGCAAAGGAGCCCAGGGAGGGACAGAAGAAATTGGTAGAGTGGACAAGATGCTGGCCTGGGGGACACAGATTGTCCTCTTGGACTACCACCACATTGCTATGTATGGGTCCTTTTGGTAAGTCAGTTCACTTCTCTGGCCTGGTTTTGTCTGGAGGTAAGCCATGTCCCTGGAGGTGCCTTTTGACTCCAAAAACTTGTCTGTGGAGGACCAAGATTGGGCAGAGGAGACAGTACTGTGCTCCCAGTTTTCTTTTTCATTCTTTTTTTTTTTTTTTTTTTTTTTTTTGCGGTGCTGGGGATTGAACCCAGGGCCTTGTGCTTGCGAGGCAGGCACTCTACCAACTGAGCTATATCCCCAGCCCTGCTCCCAGTTTTCTATGGGAACCACAGGGGAAAGTATGCCACCTTTCTGCACTGGTTGTGTCCTCTGTGAGAGGCAGGGGTTGGCTTGGTCACTGTGAGCCCATGGCCCCTTCCCGTGCTATTCTTGAAATTATAGGAAAAAGGGGGAGAAAAGAGCGATGGCTATTTTGATGGCTACCAGACAAAGGTAGATAGGGAAGGGGAAGATTGGAAAAGAGGTACAAAAAGGACTTGGAGAGGGAGGGAGGCAAAGCAGAGAGAAGAGGGAGAGTGAAGGGAGCCAGTCAACCAGGAACCTGGAGGAAGGGATCAGAGGTAGGAAAGATGGTCGTAGCTGAGGCAAGAGGGAATGATGACAGAATTGTGAAGGAATGTTAGGGGCAGCTGGAGCCCCAGAAGTAGTGTGGATGGGGAAGGAAAACCTAAGAGAGATCCACCGGGGTATAGTTTGCCTTATGACAATCCATTCTGAGTTCCCTTCAACACAATCTCCCCTTGTGCCTTGGAAGCAGGATTCAGCTCCCTGGCCCTCAGGGCCATCTCCAAGTGGACACACTGGCATCAGCTGCCTCAGATGGGGGCAGGGGGATTGACCAGAGCAGGGACTCCAACACATTCATGAGAATTTGATGGTGTCAGAGAAAGGGGTGGGGCAATCCCAGTCCTGCCACTGCCCACCAAGTGTCTGTGGTAATGCCAAGTCCCTCTTCTGGGACTCTCCCTCTCTTAAATGGAGAGAGTAGAAATAGGATTCCATGTCCGAAAGACCTCTGTAGTTCCCACCGTGTGGTTCTCAGCTACCAGATCTGGGATGTGGTAAGCCCAACCCACGAGAAGGCACAGGCCGCCGTCTGTCCACATCATAGCGGGAGACAAGAACTAGCAAGGTGGGCTCCTGGTGGCTTTTGTAGCTCCAGGTGAGATAGGCCTTGGGTCCTGGATGACCCCATCCCCTCCTCCCCCCAGATGAAATATATTCAGGACTTCCAGAGGGAGAAACAGGAGTTCGAGCGAAACCTGGCCCGATTCAGGTAAGGCAGTGGAGCCCAGAGGAGGGCCACGGGGCATTGGGTGTGACAGGATAGGCTAATGCTGGCTGGAGCCTGGTGCTGGCTATCTGAAACATGGAATATGATGGGTCACGTACAGACCCTAATGTGTTATGCTCAGGGGCAGCAACCTCTTTGCCACTAAGCCCCAGATGGAAGGCCTAGGAAGCTCTGTGGGTGGGGCAGCTAACTTGGGTCTGCCCAGGCAGTGTCCCCCACTGACCCTTGCTCCCCATGCCCTGGCTAGGGAGGATCACCCTGACCTTATCCAGAATGCCAAGAAGTCGGACATCCCTGAGAAGCCCAAAACCCCCCAGCAGCTGTGGTACACCCATGAGAAGAAGGTGTATCTCAAAGTGCGGCCAGATGTGAGTGTCTGGCCAAGGGGTGGGGGTGGAGGCGCACGGTGGTGGCAAGGGGGGAGCCGCACCAGGTCGGCCAGGCACGGTGCAGGGGAGCAGGAGAGGAGGCCCCTCCCCAGGGGTGGGCTGCATGGACAGGGCCTGGGCCAGCTGGCGTGCGAGCGAGTGTGTGCGTGTGTGCGAGCCTGTCCCCTTGCACCCAGGCGGGATCTCCGCCTCTCTGCCTTCCCCTCCTGGCCTGTGGGGGACACTGACGTGACCTCCTGTGGCCTGAGGGGGCGGGGGCCTCTGTGCCCCCTACCCCCCTCCCCCTGCCCCTGGCTGCCTGTGTGTGTCTGACGGCTTTTGGTTTGCAGGCCACTACGAAGGAGGTGAAGGACTCCCTGGGGAAGCAGTGGTCTCAGCTCTCGGACAAAAAGAGGCTGAAATGGATTCATAAGGCCCTGGAGCAGCGGAAGAAGTACGAGGTTAGGCTTCCGCTGCGCTCCTCCCCGTCCGGCTCTTCACGAGCCTCTGCCCTCTGACTCTGTGCCACCGCGTGCTGCGGGAGGCAGTCACTCCCCAGCCCTCCAATGAGGGAGGGGCCTTCTGGGCCCCTCACCTCTGTCTCTACCTTTCCTACCCCCACCCCCCATGAGATCTCAGGCTAGGGCAGGGCAGGGAACCATGTTTTGTGTGAAATGGCAGACACGGCCATCCCCAGCTTTGCTCCCTGCCCCCCCCCCCCCAGCGGCTCTCCCCCTTCCCCTGCCCCGGGCTAACCCCACACCCCGTTCCCCTCCACCCCCCCACCTCACTCTACAGGAGATTATGCGTGACTATATCCAGAAGCACCCTGAATTGAACATCAGTGAGGAGGGCATCACCAAGTCCACCCTTACCAAGGCTGAACGCCAGCTCAAGGACAAGTTTGATGGGCGACCCACCAAGCCACCTCCGTGAGCGCTGTCCCGGGGTGGGTGGGTGGGTGAGTGGGCAACTAGGGAACTGGGCCAGCGAAGGATGCAGGCCCAGGCTCTGCAGTGAGGAGGCCAACTACTCAGTTGCTCATGGGGTGTGCCTCTCTTCCTGCCGGTTCTGATAGGAACAGCTACTCACTGTACTGCGCAGAGCTTATGGCCAACATGAAGGACGTGCCCAGTACGGAGCGCATGGTGCTATGCAGTCAGCAGTGGAAGCTGCTGTCCCAAAAGGAGAAGGACGCCTATCACAAGAAGTGCGACCAGGTGCTTCATGGCAGGGACCACCATGGAGACTTTGGGGCCTTCCTTTGGGGGTTTCAAGTGTGAAGTCTGACCCCAGCAAAGCTCAAGTCAGTCATTGGTTATAGGTGCCCTGGGCATCTGCTTCCAACATGGCAGTGCGCTAGGTTTGGCATCTGGGCCTGTCAAGGCAGATAGCTCAGGCCTCTTGCTTACCATCCGCGGGGGGAGAGCAGGCCCTGGGGGAGGCTCGCTGAGGGTTCCTGTCCCTGATACTGGAGTTTCCCGTGAGCCTGTCCCCAACTGACCCTGATTCCCCTCCCTTTCCCAGAAAAAGAAAGATTACGAGGTGGATATGCTCCGGTTCCTCGAGGTGAGTGTTGCTCCAGTTGGGGACGGGGCGGAAGGGCAGGCTAAGCCAGGAGCGCTTGCTGCAGGAGAGCAGGCGCACTGCAGCCCCGCGCCCCTCTTCTCCCCCAGAGCTTGCCTGAGGAGGAGCAGCAGCGGGTCCTGGGAGAAGAGAAAATGTTGAACATCAACAAGAAGCAGGCCACCAGCCCAGCTTCCAAGAAGCCCACCCAGGAAGGCGGGAAGGTGGGTAGGGACACCACTGGCCCAGCGGGTGGGAGCCGTGGGCTCTGGTATACAGCCTGGTGAACCCCAACCTTCTGCACCTTCCCAGGGCGGCTCAGAAAAGCCTAAGCGGCCGGTGTCAGCCATGTTCATCTTCTCTGAGGAGAAGCGGCGGCAGCTGCAGGAGGAGAGGCCGGAGCTCTCTGAGAGTGAGCTGACCCGCCTGCTGGCCCGCATGTGGAACGACTTGTCGGAGAAGAAGAAGGTTAGGCTTGCCCCTGAAAGCCAGCCGCCACCCTCCCCGCCCCGCACTAGTGTCCCCAGAGGGGCTGCTAGGGCCACTTCCTCCCCCATGGGCAGCTGCGCAGCCTCGCCCCTGCCCCGTGTGGCTTACACACGTGTGCTTGGCTCAGATGCTGGGAGCCCGGCGAGCCGGAAGGCGGGAAGCTGTCAGCGAGGGCTGTTGGCTCCCGGGGGAGCGGCCGGTGGGCGGGGCGGAGCCCGCGGGGACATCTGCGCCGCCCACGCCTCTGCCAGCCCCTCCTCCCCACCCTGCGCTGCAGCTGCTGCTGGCCGGGCTTAGCGCGCCCCCTAGGGGTGGCTCGGAGGCTGACACCCTTGTGTCCTCCGTAGGCCAAGTACAAGGCCAGGGAGGCGGCACTGAAGGCACAGTCCGAGAGGAAGCCAGGCGCTGAGCGCGAAGAGCGGGGCAAGCTGCCCGAGTCACCCAAGAGAGCTGAGGAGATCTGGCAACAGAGTGTCATCGGCGACTACCTGGCCCGCTTCAAGGTGGCAGGGAGTAGGACAGGGGTTTTTCTGCAGCCTTCAACCCTGGGTGATCCCTCCCACAGCTGATACCCTGTCTGTCCCCAGAACGATAGGGTAAAGGCCTTGAAAGCCATGGAGATGACCTGGAACAACATGGAAAAGAAGGAGAAACTGATGTGGATTAAGAAAGCCGCTGAAGACCAAAAGCGATATGAGGTGGGAAGAGGACTAGGCCACCCCTCTCCTTATAAGCTGGGGCTCTGAGCCAGAAGTCCCAGTCTTGGTTGTGACCCCGAACCAGTCTCAACTTCCCCCCCTTGGGCCTCAGTCACATCAGTAAAATGGAGGAGATAGTATGGGCCTTCAGGATGAGTTCAATTCCAAAAACACATTAAAACTGTAGTGCTTGACATGAGGTGATAGGTAGTTGCTCCCTGACCTTGTTTTGGTTACTTCTCTCTCTGGCACATAAAAGGAGAGCTAGCTAAGGCATGACAGTGGGGCAGGAGGCAGCAGTATATCAGAGGGTGTGGGGATGAGTGTGACTTTTCCAGGTCTCCCCACAGAGAGAGCTGAGTGAGATGCGGGCACCTCCAGCTGCTACAAATTCTTCCAAGAAGATGAAGTTCCAGGGAGAACCCAAGAAGCCTCCCATGTGAGACTGGGGCTGGAGCCTGTCTTGGTGTGGGGAGGGTCAAGCCTAGAGGGCTGCTTGGTTGTGGTCCTGACCCTCCCTGAACAACCCCCATCTCCCAGGAATGGTTACCAGAAGTTCTCCCAGGAGCTACTGTCCAATGGAGAGCTGAACCACCTGCCACTGAAAGAGCGCATGGTGGAAATAGGCAGCCGCTGGCAGCGCATTTCCCAGAGCCAGAAGGAGCACTACAAAAAGCTGGCCGAGGAGCAGCAGAAGCAGTACAAGGTGCACCTGGACCTCTGGGTCAAGGTGAGAGGGAAAGGACCCTTGGGAGGGAGAGGGAGGCATCACACTGTCTTATTCATCCTTCAGTACACCAGCAGTCCTACAGGGTAATGCTTACTGTCACCCTTTTAAACTAAAGCTCAGAGAGATTAGGTAACTTGCCCAAAGTCATACAGAAGGCAGAAAAATCCAAATCAGACTGACTTTTCCTCTCTCCATGTGGGATTTGGGGTCCTCTTTAGGCTCTGGATTCATGACTCCCCTCTGAGATTCCCCTCCATACCTCAGTTGAGCAAAAGGTCTGGAAAGTGGGGAGAATCATCTGTGTTCTCCGCAGCCACCCAGACAGATTGGTCAGGGACCCAGAGAGATAACAGGGATTAGATGCTCCAAAAGTTTGGTGAGCCCCAATGCCTCATCAGTGGCTCAGGGGCTGGGGACCAGGTGGGGTTGATGATACCAGGCTCTGTGGAGAGACTTCTAAGTTAAAGAAAGCCCCATCAATGGAACTTCCATTTGGGCAGAGCAACTGTAGGAGCATGGAAATCAGCAGTGTTCATGCATGGTGGCTTACCCCAGCCAGGTATGGTGGCACAAGCCTTTAATCTGGGCTGAGGCAGGAGGATGGCAACTTTGAGGCCAGCCTGGACAACTTAGACGGTGTCTCAAAATAAATGGGGCTGAGGATGTAGCCCAGTGGTGGAAATTTTGCATAGCATATGCTAGGCCCTGGGTTTAATCCCTAGTACTGGGAGAGGGGGGAAAGGGGCTGACAGTGTCAGTAGAAACTTGAGCTGTATTCCTAGACCCAAGGGGCACTCTACAGAGACTAGGTGTAAAGTTGGATGATATAAAGTCCTCATCCTACTGCCCAGCTGGAACTCAGTATGCTCAGTTGGCAGTAATCTAGGGAATGTTCCAACCCCCACTTCTCTCTGTCTCCACAGAGTCTATCTCCCCAGGACCGTGCAGCATATAAAGAATACATCTCCAACGTGAGTTTGGGAACCCAGCAGTGGCAAGGTGGGGGCAGGGATCCCCAGGGCCTGGGAACTCACAGCTGCCCCTTTTGCATCACCATCCTCTCCTGCAGAAACGTAAGAGCATGACCAAGCTTCGAGGCCCAAACCCCAAGTCAAGCCGGACCACCCTGCAGTCCAAGTCGGTAAGGAGCCTCTCCCAGATAGGGGGCAGGTGTCTGTGCCTGGGCCAAGACCACTGATGTCTCTCTGCCCCTCCAGGAGTCTGAAGAGGATGATGAAGAGGATGAGGATGATGAGGATGAAGATGAAGAAGAAGAAGATGATGAGAATGGAGACTCCTCTGAGGATGGTGGGGACTCCTCTGAGTCCAGCAGTGAAGATGAGAGTGAGGATGGGGATGAGGTGAGGCAGGCCAGGTTTGGTGGGAGAGGAGGGTTGGGTTCCATAAGGAAGGCCACCGGGTGACTGCATATCCTTTCTTCCCCCAGAACGAGGAGGATGACGAGGATGAAGATGATGATGAGGATGACGATGAGGATGAAGACAATGAGTCCGAGGGCAGCAGCTCCAGCTCCTCCTCCTCAGGGGACTCCTCAGACTCTGACTCCAACTGAGGCTCAGCCCCCGGGGCAGCCAGGGAGAGCCCCAGAGCTCCCCTCCCCAACTGACCACCTTTGTCTCTCCCCCATGTTCTGTCCCCTACCCCTGGCCTCCCCCACTTTCTGTCTTTCTTTCTTTTTCTTTTTTTTTTTTCTTTTTTTTTTTTTTTTTTTTTTTTTTTTAACAAAATATGGTGGGGTAGGGGACTGGAGGAGCCCAGGCCAGGACTCTATAGCCTTGGAGCAATCAGCCCTGGGGGTCCTCCAGGGAGAGCAACCATCAGACTGAGCCAGCACTGGACCAGACCGGCCCACCCTACCCCTCTTCTGCACTTGCGGTTCTGGCATGGACAATGGACCAGGGGTGGGGAGTCCCAAAGAGTTCAGTGAGGCCCTCCATACCTGCAGCCCAAACCAAGGTGGGGTGGAAGTTTGGGGAGGACCCCTTCCTTCCCAGAGGGTCTCACCACCTGGACCCCTGCATTGGAACTGGAGGCAGGGAAACTGTGGGGAGAGGAGGACAGGTGCCTTTGAGAAAACAGGCACTGCCCTGATGGCCCTCTCCCCTGCCCCTGCAGGAAGGAGCTGCCTGGACCCACTCATGGGGGAGGGGCAGAAGTGTTTTTTATATATGTGTATATATTTTTTTTTTAAGCTCTGAGCTGTCAACGAGACGTTTCCTACCGATCTCGGCCGCCGTCTCTGTTGTCATTTCTGGGAGAGGGAGGGTTTAGGGGGTAGATTTGGAACTTTTTTTAAATGGTCTTGATGTGTGTGGAAGAGAGAGAGTGTGCGTGTGCGTGTGTGTGCGTGCGTGTGTGTGCACACGCTGTATATAGCATGGGTGCACCTGTGGGTATGTGTGAGTACGTGTGGAAGAGAGAAGGGGTCTGTCCTGGAGCCCACCTCAGTTTTTGTGAATCTGGAAAAGGGTTGGTGAGGGCCAGGGAGATGGTGATCCTGGTGGGAACAGGCTGAGGCTGCCCTTCTCTGCATGTCTCCGCTTTGCCTGGTCTCTGGTTCTTTTTGGGGAGGGCACTGAAGCCACTCTTGATGCTTCCTATACCAGTTTCCCTGTGCCAGTGTCGTGTGCATCTGAGCTGTGGCTGGTCCCTACTGTCCAGCAGGAAGGCGGGAAGGGGCAGACAATGGTGTGAACCTTAAAGCTTTTCTTTGGTGGAAAAGGCCTTCTAGCTCATGTGAGGGGCCAGCCTGGCCACTCTGGGCACAGAATCTGGGCGTCAGGAAGTGTGTTGGGAGCTCTTATGTACACATCCCTAACTGCCTTCCCCCATGTCCTCTAGCCACCCCATTTCCTTTGATTTCTCAGGTCTGCTCCCCCTCTTCCTTGCCCCCCAACCTTAGAGTTGGGAAAGGGGCTACAGAAGCTGCTTTCTGCAGCTGTCCCTCTAACCCTTGCCAGCCATCCCAAGCTTTTTGGTACCCTGATTCTTTGACTTTTAATAAGCCAAGCCACCTTATCTGTGGATTTAATTTTCATTGTTGGCGGTTTTTACTAAATTGGTTCAAAAAAAAATTTTTTTTTAACAATCATGTCAGTGACCTATTTAATTGGGGCTTTGTGCTTCCCACCTTCCCCTCTGAATGAAAGCCAGGAATGGGGGAAGTGGGACCTCTGCCAAGGTGGTGGGGCAGAAAAGGTAAAGGGCCCCACCCCAGATAGGCTGTGGGTCTCTCAAATGAAAGCAGACAATCTGCTTTGCCTGGACCCTGGTGCTTGGATGGGGAGGCGCAGGGAGGGACACTCCCCACTCCCACTCCCCTTCCTTTATCCTGACCCAGGAATTAAGTACAGGGGTTTATAGGTTATTTCTTTCTAAGAACCCCTGCAAAGACCCTCCCCCC
>JAJEJO010021281.1:0-47446 GCA_020662805.1 Glaucomys volans | reverse complement strand
GGGGGGGGTGATGATGGTGATGGTGGTGGTGATGATGGTGGTGGTGGTGGTGGTGATGATGGTGGTGATGGTGGTGGGGGGGGTGATGGTGGTGGTGGTGATGGTGGTGGTGGTGGTGGTGGTGGTGGTGGTGGTGGTGATGGTGGTGGTGATGGTGGTGATGGTGGTGGTGGTGATGATGGTGATGGTGGTTGTAGTGGTGGTGGTAATGGAGTTCATAATGGGTGTTAGATAACATTGCTTGAGCACCAACTGCATGCCCAACTCTGCTCTATATCCTGCTAAGTAGTTCCTGTTATAATTCTCAATATTTTCTTCATGAATTCCCTGAAGAAAACTGAGTTAACCAGAAACTATGGAAGATGATTAACATTTCATCAATGAAAAGAACCACCTTCAACTGAGCAGTTGCCAGGAGCCTGCTTTTCATATGCTATCATAGTAGCAACCTTATAAGATCAGGACTTTTATTGCTCCCTTTCCTTTACCGATGAGGAAACGGAGACCCAGAGAGGTTAAGTGACTTGCCTGAGGTCACATAGCCAAGAAGTGATGCAGCTGGGACCAGAAATTAGCCTGTGGGCTCCCCTGAGCCCTCATTTCCACTTGGCACCTTGCCACCCCATGGGCAGGACACCCTGCGACACCCTCCCACATCCCTGCCCTCCCCCAGCCCACTCCACCCATCTGCCTGCCTGCTCCCCCGCCAGGGGTTTCTGAACCCTTAAAGAGCAGCAAGAAAGTGCGTGGTGGGTGTGGGAGTCACACAGGCTTCAAGGTCCCCAGTAAAAAAAGGTAAAAGTGGGGAAGCTGGCAACTCGGCTGCTCAGCTGACAAGCTCAAGGCACATCCCAAAGACAGCAGGGGGTCACAGAGGCATGTTTCCCACTGGCCCTGGGTGAACTTGCACAAGTTACTGAGCCTACCGGTGCCTCAGTTTCCTCATCTGTAAAACAAGGGTAATAATAGCACTTCAGATATGGAGATTGAAGGAACCAGTCCATCTGGCAGAGTCCCTTAGAACCCACACAGTGCCCATGAGCTTCCTCACTTCCCAGGCCCTCACCCACCCTGGCAGATAGCTGGGACCATAGCTATGAGCAGAAATGACATGGGCTACTTCGAAGATGAGGAATTGGAGAGCTGAGGTGTGCATGTTGCTAGGGGGGAAGTGAACTTGAACAGTGCCCTGGAGAATACTGTGGGATTTGCACACAAGAAAAACATTTGCAGGTGAGTTATTACTGCAGCAGAACCCAGCCTATCCTGACTGACTCAACAGTGCTCAGTCATAGGTCATTATTATTGAAGGGTTTGAAGCAGGTGGGACTTTCTGGGGGACAGTTAGCCAGCAGGTGTGCAGTGACTTAACTTGGGTGTCCTTGACCAAGGAGGACCTCAGGAGGTGGTATTGGGCCAGCTGGTGAGATCAGGCTGGGAAGGACCATCCCTGGGAATACCCACTCACCACAGGCCACAAGATGTCTCCAGGGCTGCACGGGGATGCCGCAAAGCCATGACACGTAGCTCCCTGCAGGGTGCATGGACTCCCTCAGTCCCCTGGTGGCACAGAGGTCATGGATGCAGTTCTCCACTTGCACCTGAGGCCCAACTTCTCTACTGCAGGCCCTGGGGGTTCCTTCATGGGTGCCCAGCCACCCCCAGAAGGCTGGTATAGGGCTGCCTTGTCCAGTGGGCACAGAGGAATGAGGCCCATGGGCAAGCTGCAAGCCCTGGGCATCAGAGAGCCAAGTGCCATCAGAGTCATGGACGTCATCCTGAGGACCCATGCTGAGGGCCCCACCCAGGCTGCAGAGGGTGTTCATGTAGGTTCCAGGCACTGTCACCAGGGGGCATGGGATTCATGGACGGCCACAGAGAGGCCAGAGGCAGCCTAGACTGTGACCACAGAGGATGTGGAGAGGCCCTGAGTGTTCCTCCAGCCAGGATCAGGTCAGGCTGACCTGGGAGCTGTTCACCTGACCACAGATACTCAGGCAGTGACAGGCAGCCGCGCCCAGACACCAGCTCCCCTGAACCCCGCTCTCCACTCTCCACAGAGCACCCAAGGGATCTTTGTTTTGGCACAAGGAAGTGAACCCAGGGATACTTAACCACTGAGCCACATCCCCAGCCCTTTTTTATATTTTATTTAGAGACAGGGTTTCACTGAGTTGCTTAGGGCCTCACTAAGTTTCTGAGACTGGTTTTGAACTTGCAATCCTCCTTCTTCAGCCTCCCGAGTCATTGGGATTATGGGCCTGAGCCACTGTGCCCGGCTCCAACGGGTCTTTTAAAATCACAGATTGGATCCCACTGCTTCCTGGCTCCCTACTTCACTTAGACGAGCCAAACTCCTCACCTCATGACCATGCAGGCCCATCAAACTGGCCTCCATTGCTCTGTGTGCTCAGGTCCTCTCCTGCCCCCTCACTCGGTCTCCTACTCTGCACGAGCTACACAGTCTCCCTACTATTTCTCCAGCACCCAGGACCATCCCCACCTCTGGACCTTTCCCCTGGCTGTGTCCTTGGCCTGGCCCCGCCCCCATCCCAGCTCCTCCTGACCTCTGTTCCAGCTCTTCCCTGCCTGCCTCAGTGTGTAACACCCCCACTCCCCTCTCACATATGCCCATGCTTTATTTTGTCTCCACAACAACTATTTTATGACGTGCCCAAAGTTTACTTATGTTTGGTTGATTATCTTTCTCCTAGGGATTTTTATCTATTTTTCAACAAAATCGGGAAACACCCAGTGGTCCAGGAGGCTGAGGCAGGAGGATCACGAGTTCAAAGCCAGCCTTAGCAACTTAGTGAGGCCCTAAGCAACTCAGCCAGAGCCTGTCTCTAAATCAAATATGAAAAAAGGCTGGACATGTGACTCAGTGGTTAACCCCTGAGTTCAATCCCTGGTACTGGAAAACAAAGAAAAGATCAGAGCTAGATTTAAGACATTGATGAATATGAATACTTGGAAGGAAAGAAAGTGTGGGGTATGAGAGGGACTCAGAAGGGTGACTCCTTTCTCAGGAGAGGTCAGGGAGAGCTTCTTGGGGGAAGTGGCATTTGAGATGAGACTTGAAGGATGAGAACAACCTGTTCTGTGAAGACCCCAAGGAACAGTGTTTCAGGCAGAGGGAGCAGCCAGTGCAAAGGCCCTGAGGTGGAAGCCTGCCTGGGGTGGTGGAGGAACATCAGGAAGGTCATGGGACTGAAGATGTGTGGGGCTAGTGAGAGGAGGGCAGAGAGATGAGAGATCAGTTCTGCAGGGTCACATCAGCCGTGGTTTCATTCTGAGTGTGATGGGGCTATGGGACACTTTGAGATAGGAGAGAATGTAGTAAGAGATTTCAGTTTTACCTGGTAGGGTGGGAGTGAGGTTAACAAAAGGGAACTAACTTTGCATTAAATGTTGCATGTATTGATCAAACACCTTTATTCCCTTTCTAAATGTCTTGCCCTGGGCAATTCCTACCTCCTAATCCTCACATACAGGGAGGCACCATTAGCCCATCTTATAGATGGGAAACTGAGGCACCAAGATGTAAAGCCTCCAGACCAAGGTCAATAGCTAGTAAATGGCACACTGGGATTTGAACTCAGGACCGGGGGCTCAGCAGCACTTTGCCTGCTAGAGCACCCAGGTGGACCGGACGTCCATTTACCCCCCAAACACAGGGCCGAGAACAAGGGGATGAATGGAGCCCACGTCGCCTATGTCTTCCTGTTTCTGAGTTACAGATCAAGCTGAGCTGTTAAAGGAAATCTGTTCCACCTGCTGCCTGGCTCCATGGACTGTCCCACTGTCCCCGAGGCCAGATATGAATTCCAAATATTCGCTCTTCCGAGTTCCTGGGCAGGATATGGCGCCCAAGGAGAGGCTGTCCCGGTCCTCCCTGCCTCTTCCCAGCCCCTGGCCACCCTCTTGGCAGCAGCATGCTCCTCACAACCCAGCTGGGCTTGCTCATTTCAGCACTGACCCCACCCAGGTCAGCCATAGAGCCTAGATGTGTCATGTGAGCAGGACGGGCCTGGGCTTGAGGCCAGTGTGGGCCTGGATGTGGCCCTGAGCCTTTTAGAGAGCGAATCCCCCTTCCTGGGGCACGGTCCAGAGGGCCATGGCAGAGGGGCAGCCCAGGCTCCGGAGGGCTTCCCAGAGGCCCTTGGACTTCTCAGCTCATGGAGTGACTCATGGCCAGAGGGGGCTGAAGTGCAGGGCTGGGGGTCTCTCTGCCCAGTTCTAAGTGCAGCTCAGTCCCCAGTTCTTCACTCTGCAAAGGGGATGCTCTCGGATGCCATGTCCTCAGCCCACTGTTTTGTGTGACACTGGGACAGGACCCAGGGCCTCATGCATGCTGGGCCAGTGCTCCACCCCTGAGCGCCACACCAGAGTTCTCCAGGATGAGGACTAGAGCCGGCTGATGCTCACCTGGACCATCCCAAATGGTCCTGCCACTCTGCCCCACCCACATCCACCTGCTGGGCCCAGGTGGCCCCCAGGACTCCTGCACTCAGATGGTGAGGGGAGCTAGGTGTGCCCAGCATGTCCTGGCCAACGTTTTCCAGCCCAGCTCCTGAAGCTGGTGGCAGGTCCCCCTGAATGTGTGCAGGCGGGGGTCTCCACAGAGCCCGAGCATCCCGTGGCAGGTGGGGTGGCAGCCCTAACGCCTCTGTGCTGGCAGCACGGCTCGGGGCGCCCACAGGCATGAGGGTGGCACTCTGGCGAGTGTCCCCCACTTGGCACATGCACCTCTGGTCCCAGGTGGCTGCACCCAGCCACAGCATACAGGGCACACAGACACCGGCTCCAGATGATACCCTCATCACAGAAGCCCACTCCCCAAGCCAGCTGCCCACGCTTGGGTGCGGGGTGCAGAGGAGTCGAGGTTGGCACAAGTGAAGGGCAAGGTGGCCCACAGAAGTCACAGTAGCTGTTGGCCACACCTGGGGAGGGGACAGGGGACCTGAGGGTGAAACCTCAGCTTCCTCAACCAGAGGGAGGCAAAGCCAGGATGGTGAAGGGCAGGTGGGGCACCATGGTCCCCAGGGAGACCTCCACACTGCCACTGATCTCAACCGAGTGCTTGGCCCTCCACATCACGTCCACAGGATGCTTTGTGATTGGTGCACATGGTGGACAATTCCGGACAACCGAGGGTCAAGCGCAGGGAGGTAGGCAGTGAGGTGGGAAAGGGGTTCAGAGGAGCCTCAGTTCTGGCTTGAGGCTTGGGTCACCACCCCAAGTAGGGCTTCAGTGTCCCTAGGGACGAGGGGTTTCAATCAGCCCGGAAATATGGCATCCTAGTAAGCTCAGGGTCAAGGTCCTCGTTGGAGCCAGGGCGGGCAAGGTGCAGGGGCACATGCTGGCTCACCACTCTGGCAGGCCAATGCCGGGCAGCAGGCAGAGCTGGGTGTAGGGCCCGGTGTCCTCAGGCCGGTGGCACGTGGCAAAGGACCTGGAGGTGTTCGTGAGAACTCTGCAGAGCTGGCCCCCCGGGGCCTGTCCTGGCAGGGCTGTGTGTGTCTGGTGTCCTGCCAGCAGCTGGGGGATCAGAGAGACTCCTCCAGGCCTCTCCTCCTGCCTCTTGCCTGGCCAGGCCCCGTCCACCCCAGCCCCTCCAGCTCCTACCCACCACCCCCAACAGCCCCTCATACCCTCAGCCCCTCGTGCAGAGTGAGAAACTCTCAAAACCTCACAGTAAGTCATGATGATTCTTCTGCCCCTCAGCACATGGTGGTCATTAAGTAGACCATGGATTCTGGAATCCACGTGACTGGCTTAAAATCCCAGCTCCACCGCTTAGCCAAGTCTCCAAATATGTGTCGTCCCATTCCCGGCTCACTGTCCACCAGTGGCTATGGAGTCCTTGGAATGTGGTTAAGCGGGACTAAGAAACCACGTGTTTAATGGAAACTATTTACATTTCATTTTAAATAGGACCTGCAGCCAGGCGTCGTGGCTCACGCCTGTAATCCCAGCACTTGGGAGGCTGAGGCAGGAGGATGGAGAGTTCAAACCAGCCTCAGCAATTTAGCAAGGCGCTAAGCAACTCAGTGAGACCCTGTCTCTAAATAAAATATAAAACAGGGCTGGGGAAGTGGCTCAGTGGTGGAGTGCTGGTGGAGTGCCCCTGGGTTTGATCCTCAGTACCAAAAAATAATAATAATAATAATAACCGGACCCGCAGTTAGCACTGGATGTTGGTGGACTGAGGTCCTGGGGTGGGGTATCCTGTGCCCCTCTGACTGGTGGTGGAGGGGAACACTTAGGGCCAGGCTGCCTGGTCTCACCTCCCCATCCCACCGCCTCCTTCTGTAGGAACATGGACAGACTCACCCTTTCTGTACCTCGGGCCCCCTCGTCTGTAAGTGGGTATAGGAGTTGTACTGGTTCTAAAGAGAGCCACGTGTTGGGGGTTGGTGGCCTCTGCTTCAGCCTGTCTGACCCTGATTCATCGCCTGTGTGTCCCCAACCTCCCTCTCAACCCAGGACCTCCGTGGCCCTGTGTGCCCACTCACCCAGGCCAGCCATCCCGGGTCTGCCAGGCCTGGCCAAGGTCAGTGTCACTGAGGGCAGGAACCCCACTGTGGAGTTCCTTGTCATCACTGGGGTCACCACTGACGTTGCCACAGAGGCTGCAGAGGCGGCCCTGCGTTCAGGTCCCACCCTCGTGAGGAGCGTTGTGGTCGCTGGATCCAGAGCCAGGTCCCCGCCTGCAGCAGCACCAGGCCCACTCCCACACACAAGGCCTCGGCACCCAGCTGCTCCGGGAGTTCCACCAGCCGGCGGTCCACCTGGGGCAGGGGATGTCCAGGCTCTGTCCCCTCCCCCCACCTCCCCCACTGTCCAGGGTCATCAGGCACCCCCTGTGGACCCCCCAGGCCTGATCCTGTGACCCCACACACCTCATGCACCCTCCACGTGACCTAGTGTCTTCTCTTCATTTTGCCTCCTTTGCTTTCCTTACCCAAGTCAGGGTCTTCAGACCCCCTCTATGCTGATGACCCCAAATGTCTGTGCCCAGCTCCCACCCGGCCAGAACTCACCCAGGCTCCTGCATGCCGCCACTGCGGCCCCGCTCCTGGGGAAGGGATGGGAGGGCAAAGAGGCACCTGGACTCCACTGTCCACACCTGAGCTCTGGTTTATCCAGGCCCTCTCCCCACTCCCCACCCAGCAGGGCAGCTCGGACCTCAGCCTGCTGAGGACAAACCCCAAGTCACACGGGAACCTGCCCTCCCGTCCCCCACCGGAGCCCAGGTTCTGACCACTTCTCCCCTCCTCTGTTCCCTCCATGAGTCCAGTCACTGCCTTGTCCTGCCCCAGCTATCCCATCAGCCTCCTCTCTAGTCTATCTGCTCCCCCAGTCCCCAACAGTGTCCCCTGTGTGAAGCCAGAGGGCTCTTGGTAACACCCAAGTCAGACCACCTGCCTCCTCAGCCCAGAGGCCTTGCCCAAATCCCACCTCATTCTGGGTAGAAGTCCCGGTTTTGTTGTTGTTTTTGTTTGTGTTTCGGCACTGGGGATTGAATTCAGGGGCACTTAACCACCGAACCACATTCCCAACCCTGTTTTGTATTTTAATTAGAAACAGAATCTCACAGAGTCACTTAAGGCCTTGTTAAGTTTGCTGAGGCTGGCTTTGAACTCACGATCCTCCTGCCTCAGCCTCCCAAGCCACTGGGATTACAGGCGTGCGCCATCGCACCCAGCAAAACCCCAGACTTCACAGTGACTCACAAAGCCCTGCAGGACCTCGCCATCAACTCCCTGAGCTCACCTCCACTCCTCCTGCTCACTCCTCTCCAGCCACATGGCCACTGGCCTGTTCTTTCTCTGTAAGGTCAGGGCAGTTGTCTACCTGGGCCTGGTACCCACGGTCCCCTCTGCCTGGCTGCTCTCCCCTCACACGCCAGCAGTTCCTCCTCTGCCCAGGGACGCCTTTCCCGACCCGCCCTGTACACCGGCACTCACTCCATTCTCCCCTCCAGCTTCACTTTCCCAGCACTGACCACCATCTGAGAGGCTAGATATTTATTCTTTTGCTGTCTGGCTCCCACCATGACAACGTGAGCTCTAGGAGGGAAGGGACCTGTTTGGTTCCTTGCTGTATAACCTAGAACAGTGCCTGACACAAAACAGATGCTGCGTAAGGTTTCGTTGGCTGAACGGATGATGGAGGTTGCATGGATTTGAAGATGGATGGGAGGATAGATGGTTGGACAGAGGAGCAGGTGGATGGACATAAAGATGGATGAGTGGGTGGATGGGTGAATGAACCAATAGGAGGACAGAGGACTAGATGAAGGGATGGAAGGAGAGATGGATAGCTAGATGGAGGGATGCGCGGCTGGCTGCACTGATGGGTATGTCAAGGGTGTGTTGGGGAGATGGTTTGATCCAGGGAGGCTCAGTGATGGGATGGATTGACAGGGGAGTAGAGCAACTGAGGAATAGGAGGAGAGGGAGGGATGGCTCCGTGTGCCATGGAAGCTGTTGGGATGCGGGAAGCGGGGCTGTGTGGCAGGATCGGGGAGGCAGGCGTGATGATGGGTGAGTGGGCAATAATGGGTAAATTGGAGGTGAAGTTTGGCCCGGTCAAGTCCGCAGTTGGGCAGCTGCCCCCTGCCCCTCACCTGGATATGCTGCCCCTGTTTCAGGATCCCACGAGTCTCCAGTCTCCGGCTGCGGAACTCCAACTCCACGTGGTACAAGAAGGACACACACTGACCGTGGAAGTTTGTGGGAAGCCCCCACGCTGGAGGAGAAGCCCCCAGGCCTGGGCCATGTGGTAGGTGCAGGGCCTCGGCAGTAGACCACAGCTCCCGTGAAGGTGAAGTAGCGAGGGTCGCAGACAGGTAGCCAGGAGCCCTGTCGGCCACCCTGTAGACCACAGATTCCCCACAGGACAGCTTGCTGGACTGTAGTGGAAGTGGCCACGTCTGTCACACTGCAGCCAGATCAGCTCTCCTAACTAGGGACAATGCTCAGATCGGCATCCCCTGTCCACCCTCAGAGTTGAACAGGGCCAAGCAGAGGCAGGACTGGAGGGGGGACCCGAAACAGCAGAGACTGAGGGGTCGGCTTAGCCTGGGGCAGGGCAAAAATGCAGGATGCTCAGTCAACAATGGGGGCCTGAACCCTATGTCCACCACCTTGCCTAGAAGGCGGCAAACTTGGGAAACCTGTTTTCCCTCCGCAGAAAGCAGGGCCCAGTGGTCAGGGGTCCAGACCCAGGTCGGAGCCCTGAAAGCTCAGTCACCCTGCAGCCTCAGTGTCCTATCTCTGTGCAATGGGGGCAGTGAAGCACTGTGTTGGGGGTCAGTGTGATCACGTGTGATCACTCAGCAGCCAGCTGGCCCACAGTTAGCGACCCTTGACTTACGTCAGCTGAGACTGTTGCTAACGTGCTGGCCCGGTGCCTGGTGCAAGATGAGCTCTCAGAAAATATGGCCTGTTACCATGGTGATAGAATTATACATGTAGTAAATGACCAAGAATATTCGCCATTGTTATTATATATCATATAATATATGCATATATATAATGATTAGCACAAAAACATAACACATGCCCAGTGCTGATCATTATTATCCTTAGGATCATCATTTAATATGCTTACCCACAAGCACACAGCAAGCGTCCAAGATGCATTACCATTATTATTATTATTATTATTATTATTCCTATAACTACTATTAAAATGCTTAGTCTGGACATGGACACAAACTAATTTCCCAATACATTTTAATTAATAATAGCAGTATGGGAAATGACTTAGGGTCAGAACTCAAATTTGGTGATTAAAATAATGCAAACAGCCAGGTGTGGTGGCACACACCTGTAATCCCAGAGGTTTAGGGGGCTGAGGTAGGAGGATGGCAAGTTCAAGGCCAACCTCAGCAACTTAGCAAGGCCCTAAGCAATTTAGCAAGATCCTGTCTCAGAATAAAAAAATAAAAAGGATTGGGTCCAGGCATGGTGGCACACACCTGTAATCCCAGCAGCTGGGAAGACTGAAGCAGGAGGATCATCAGTTCAAAGCCAGCCTCAGCAATGGCAAGGTGCTAAATAACTCCGTGAGACCCTGTCTTTAAATAAAAATACAAAATAGGGCTGGGGATGTGGCTCAGTGGTTAAGCACCCCTGGGTTAAATCCCTAATACCAAAAAACAATAATAAAATAAAATAACACAAACAACAATAGTAACTCAGTTAATTCAGAGTCTTTTATGTGCTAAATAATATTAACTAGTATTGTTTCTTATTGTTATTGTTATATCATCAAATTGTTGAGTTGGGGCCAAGCATTTAGTAGGTGCTCATTAAATACTAGTTAATTTTTTAAAACCAATAATGCTAACAATAGCAATAATATTAAGCCCTTAGCATCTAATGCTTTGCACTGGGAATGAGCTTAGTAGATATCAATAGCAGTACATCAATCATGCCAGCAATAACAGAGAGGCCAGCATGCTGTCAGTTCCCAACGTGCCGTCCTGGAGTGGGCAACATAGCAGGTACTAGTGGTTCTGCGATCCCCCAGGATGGCCAGTCTCACTCCCTGGAGTAAGGAGTTCACCTGGTAGGTGTGGCCACCTTGTGTGCAGCCGCACTGCCCAGGGCGCAAGCAACATCTTAAGAACTGCCTTCCACACAGGCAGGGCCACTGGGGGCTGGCGTAGCCCGTCAAGGGCACTGAACTGCCTGGGTGCCCCTGGTACACAGAGCCAGTAGCTGCTGTGTCCTGGGCACTTCATGGCTGCGCACCCAGGAAACAATGCACGGGTAAGGAGGATCTGCACCAGCGCTCAGCTCCCTGCCTGAGGGCTTCAAATCCCTGATCTGTCTGCGACCAGGTCCTGTTGCTTAGGGCTTAGTCCCTTCATCTGTCAAATGGGCTCTTTAGTACCGACCTCAAACCTGTTTTGAGGGTTAAAATTAAGTGACTAAGGCAGAGCCGGGCACACCGAGAGCCTAGGTGAACTTGACTTCTTATTTCAGGAAGAGCCCCCCGTCTACCTTTCCCACTGCTTGAACCCCACCCCAACCCCAAAGTCTTTGAGGGGTAAAGCCTGAATGTCAGACATTCACATTGGTCTGGGACAGGGCATGGTTTTAGGGGTGTCCTGACCCCCTAGATGCCTCTATGGTGGCTTTTGGTGCCCTGGTGGAGCAGAGGAGCAGTGGTCCCCAGAGAATCCGCCCTGCCCCTATTGCAGGAGGAAACATCTGCATTGGGGGGGGGGGTGCAGCAGCTCTGGTACAAGGGAGGAAAGGAAGACTTTTGGGGGACGATCAGAAGGATTTGCATATGAACTAGGTTTTTCGTGCTCCTGGGAAATCACTGCTCAATCTGTTAGGTGTGAGGAAATCATGGTCGTTTTATTCTTTCTGAAGTCCAATCTATTAGAGAATCATGTTCGGATATTTACAGAGTGACATGATGTCCGGGTTTGTTTTACAAAAAGTAAATAAATAAGGTGGGGATGGACCCAACGTTGGCCCCAACCTGACCATTGTTAAAGTCACCTGATGGGTAAGGGGCATTCATTATGCTATTTTCTCTCCCTTTACTTGTGTCGAAAACATCTATCATAAGAATTCAAGTAAAAAAGAAGGAAAGAATTGGAAGGTAAGATCATAATAAAACATCTTTCATCCCTAGAGAAAATAGGGCTCAAATGTCAATCTTATGAGCTGTGGACAACAGCTGACCTCTGTAAGCCTTGGTTTTCCCAGCATTAAATTGGGGATGAGAGCAGTCATCCGCTCTGACTAGCAGGGTGTTCCAGAGGTGACAGCAATAAGTACACAGAACCCTTAGCCCCGTGCCTGGGACACTGCAGGTATGCAATAGCTATTAGTCGTTGTCGGCATGGTTATTATTTTGGCATCTCTGGATGGTGAAAGTTGGGCATCTCTAGTCAGGTTTCTTTTCTGAGGGTAGGAAAGGACATCCAGTCACCTTGACAGGGAGGCAAGGAATCAGCACAAAAATTGTCAAATCTGACCAGGGGTGGTATTAAAAGCATGCAGCAGGTAACCCTAACCCTAACCCTAACCCTAACCCACCAGGCCTGGTGGCACACACGTCTAATCTCAGTGAATCAGGAGGCTGAGGCAGGAGGATGGCAAGTTCAAAGACATCCTCAGCAACTTAGTGAGGCCGTAAGCAACTCAGTGAGACCCTGTTTAAAAAATATTAAAAGGGGGTGGGGATGTGGCTGAGTGATAAGAGCACCCCTGGGTTCAATCCCTGGCACCAAAAAAACAAAATATGTAGCCATCAGTAGAATACAGGCTCCACCCCAATGGGCATGCACCCAGCTGGAGCTTAATCAGAAGACCTGGGAGCCCCTGTCTTGCCAGGATTTGGAATGCAGGAAGTGGCTGGCGGCACTTGGGCAGCTGAGGGGTCTGGAAGTATCTCAGTCTGTGAATAACTGGCATGGTCATGTGGAATAAGCAGATAAATTCCTGTCTGGCTCAACCATGACTTACCACAGAAGGAAGGATTTCCCCAGTGCTCAAGGGTGACATTTGCACCCTGGCAGACTGTCATATGTCTACAGAGCCAAGCAGAGGATGCGGTCACTGCCCCCAGCAAGACGCACATCACTGACACAACTGGATCCACATGGATCAGGGTTGATCTCCCTGTGGAGGGGGCCAAAGGGCCCCTGGGGGTCCTGCAGGATCCCACACCTCCCCTCACAGACACACTCTGCTCCTGGTCATTGTGGACTGGACAGGCAACTCCACAGTCGTCCCCATGAGCCCTGCTCTTCTTCTCCAAGGTGACATGGGCTTCGGCATCATCACTAGGGTTGCCATTGAAGTTGCTGCAGAGCCCACGGGTGTGACCCTCCTAGGACTGGGGCAGGGTCAGGGTGGGGCTGTAAAAGGTCTGTGCTGAGCCACAGGCCAAAGTCCAACCGTGGCATAAGAAGAGGCCACTCTAGTACATGGCAAGGCTGCCCTGGCTCCAGCCTACAGGAAGGGCCACTGTCTCACCATTGGCCTAAGGAGAAAACCAGGTCAAGGGTTTTGGTTCAGAAGAACTAGGCTACATTGGTCACATGATGCATAGTAAGTGCTCGAATGCATGTAAAATATGTTTAAATGAAGAGACAAAGACTGAACTGTAATAGTAACCATTTCTTGTTCTCTTCTGCTCAGTATTCTTCTTTCTCTGGATTTCCTTGGGAAGCATCTATCCATGTGGTTCACAGGAAGTAAGTCAACCCCACCCTAACTCCCAGCACACAACCCAGGCCCAGCCAATCAGCCCACAAAGACTGGGTCACGAGTTGACCATGTGACCTAAGCTGAGCCAATGAGGGACAGCCCTGGGACTTTTCAGGAAAAGATTCTTTCTCCAGAGTCATTTGCTAAACTGGCTGCCATCTTTGTTTGCACAAAGTGGACTGGTCCATGGCTGAAACTGATAGAAAGTAGAGCCCAGCCGGGCGCAGTGGCGCACGCCTGTAATCCAAGCGATTTGGGAGGCTGAGTCAGGAGGATCACGAGTTCAAAGCCAGCCTCAGCAACTTAGTGAGGCCCTAAGCAGCTCAGTGAGACCCTGTCTCTAAATAAAACACAAAATAGGGCTGGGGATGTGGCTCAGTGGCCGAGTGTCCCTGAGTTCAGTCCCTGGTTCCAAAAAAAAAAAAAGAAAGTAGAGCCCAGATATGGACACAGCTTCCAACACTTGGACCCAGCTCTGCCTGAATCCAGACATGTTGATCATTTTTCAATTATGTAAACCAATAAATTCCTTGTTTTTTTCTTAAACTGATCCGAAGGGTATTTCTATTATTTTAAACTAGCTGCCTCTGGAGGATACAGACAGAACATCATGTATAATTGGAGGACAGAGGTTAACGTGGAAATACTGGAGAGAAAGGAAGCTTTTCCTTTGGGGCTGTGGGTTTTGGTGAGGAGTTGGGTTTCATAAGAACCATATGCTGGCACTCATCTGAGCCATGACTGGGCTGTCCCTCTGGGTTGCATTAACCTGGATAGATGCTCCTGAGATGAGCGTGACAGGTAGCTGGACCTGCCCTCCCCAGTTCTACTCTGAAGAAGGGAGAGCCAGAGAGCCATGGGACTTAGTAAGGACAGGCAGGCAGGGGTCTGGGAACTCTATGTCCTCCCATCAAAGGTGATAATGTCTTGGGAGGCTGAGTCAGGAGGATCACGAGTTCAAAGCCAGCCTCAGCAACTTAGCGAGGCCCTAAGCAACTCAGTGAGACCCTGTCTCTAAATAAAATACAAAAAAGGGCTGGGGATGTGGCTCAATGGCCGAGTGCCCCTGGGTTCAATCCCCAGTACCCAAAAAAAAAAAAAAAAAAGTGATAATGTGCAAGTGCCCAGTTACCTGGCAGATGCCAGGGGAGAGCGGGTGGCACCTGAACATGCCCTTGAGGGTCTCACAGCCCTGCCCGGGTTCATGGAGGAGGGCAGCAGTGCCCAGCATGGGCGGGAGCCTTGCTGGGCAGGATTTCCCACGGTGCTCCCTAGTCCAGGCCCCCCGGCCAGGTGTTCCTGCGCTCCATGGAGGGCAGCCCTGGACGGGGACAGGTAGTCACTGCCGCTTGCACAGAGCCTGGCGACGGGAGCTCGGACAGGAGGAGCCACCGAGCCCGCGGTGACTGTGGCTCTGGAGGGACTGACCTGGACTCACACAGGGACATTAACTCACTGCCCCAGATGGAACTCTGGTCCTGCTGTCTCCCCAGAGCCCAGCACATGGCACCCCTCCATGAATATTTGTTGAAACAATTAATAAATGTATGGAAGCCCTTCTCCGTTTGTTCTGTTTTGACTGGGCCTCTCGGACATGCCAGGAGCACTCTAGGGCCTGGGGACACGGCAGTGGCCAAGACTGTTGGGAGTCTGTGACCTCAGGGAGCAGCTGTTTTGGAGCAAAGGCTGACCAGCTGCTCCCCTGGGGCCACATCTAGTCTGTGGCCTGAGTTTCACAGCCAACCGTCTAAGGACAGCTTTTGCCTGTTTAACGGGGGGAAGAAAGCAACATAAGAAGAATATTTTGTGAAACATGAAAATCATGTAAAATTTAAATATCAAGGCCCACAAATGACGTTCTGATGGAACCCAGCGCCTTTGCGCATGCGTGTCAACAGCTGCTTTGGTTACAACAGCACAGCGTGCCCCAGAACCCCTGAAATGTTTGTGGCCTGGCCCTTCAGAGTAAAAGCATGCTGGTCTTCATCTGGAGGCAGGGAGGCCGTGTAATGAACGAATAAAGAAAAGAGAATTTCAGATGGAGAAACTGGAGCCTCTAAGCAAGAGTGACTGAGCTCAGGGGGATTCTGGGGCCACCATGGACAGGGAGGCCACCCCTCAGAGGTGCCAGGTCCTGAAGGCAGGGTGGAGCCAGCCGGGTGGTGTCTGGACAAGGGCACTCCAGGCAGCTGGAAGAGCGAATACAAAGCAGGGGACTCTGGAATGTCCGGGAGCAGTGCAGAGAGGCTGGCATGGCTGGAGGGAGAGGGCCAGAGGGAGGGGGTCCCATGGGGGTCTCTAGGAGGAGGCACGAAGGTCAAGTTTCATTTAGGCATCAGTGAGCACCCATGGATGGCTTTGGTCAGGAGTCGAGTGCAATCTCATAATTTTAAAGGCCATACATCAGGTGCCGGTGACACCAGAGTGACCAGGACAAACCCCACCCGAAGCTTTGGGATTTTCACAGATTAAGGGAAAGACCTCGTGGAGGAGAGATGGCTGAAAGGCTGTGTGTGAGTCTGAGCATGTTCTGTGGAGGCTGGGGGAGGAGGAAGGCCCTGGATGAGGGAAGTGGGGGGACACGGGAGTTTTTCAGCTCCAAGTTCATTTGAATCTGGGCTCCCGGAGTCCTGGGGCTGTACGAGCCCCTGCACCCCATTCCTGGTTTCTGCTGCCTGGGACAGCCCCACCCTATCCCAGCCCACCTGTTCCCACCTGGCCTCCTTCAGGGGCACCTCCCTGCACCCCGCCACCCGTGACCCACTATTGGATGCTGTGTGTCCCTGGCAGAGCCCCCCACCTGGCCTCCCTCTGCTGACACATTGGTTAAGCTCTGTGTTTACTCGGGAGCCTTCTGGCTTCTGCACTGGATCGCGGGCTCCATGGGGCAGGGGTTTTGTCTGTTGGTCACTGTGGTGTCCTCCGTGTCTACACCACAGGTTGGCACTTAGCAGGTGTTTAGTTCATGATAGTCCTTGTCACCAGAAAGTGCACTAGGAGCCCAGGGCTTGTTCCCAGCGTTGAGAAGACAGAACCCCCAACCCGCCCACCGCCAGCCCCTTCTGCTGGTCTTGGGAGCATGTGGTGACCAGCTCCCTCTGACAGAAGGCTTTGTCTGTGGCTCACTGAGCTCACTGCCTGTTCTGGGAGGCACATGGGAATGGAGTCACCAGCCTGGAGTCCTGGGAGTCAGGGGGCCCAGGCTCAAGACACACCCTCACTCCTTGCCTGCGGTTCAAGGCCCCAGGCCCAGCCCTGGCCGGGTCCGGCCTTACCTCTTCCCAGGCTGTCCGCCCTCTGACCTAACTGCACACAGCTCTGGGCTTCTGAGGACGCTGTCCCTCCTTCCCGGAACATTAGCTTCTCACTTACCCATCTGACTTTGACTTCTCCCTCGTCTCCGATGTCCCTTCTCTGGGACGCCTTCTCTGACTCCCCAGCCAGGGCCAAGTCTGCTTCCAGGCTCTAATGTACCCCCAAGTTTCCCTCATCTGACCCCCAATCACATGACCCAGCTTCCCCACCACAGCCCCGACCTGTCTGAGGACAGCGTGTGGTCCTGTGAGGACAGGCTGGGCCTTTCTCTGTCAATGCCACATCCGCAGCGTCCCCCAGTGTGAGGTCAGGCCCCAAGTAACCCCTCCCTGCCTCAGGCTGGCTGTGTGGCCGTCTACCTCCTGAATCAGGAAGGGGCTGGGCTGGGCTGTCCCCAGGCCTTCCCACGATTGACTGATTCAGGGTTCTGGGATGTAGAGCCCTGTGGTCCTGATCTGGGGGCTCGGTGATGTTAACACAGTGTCTTTCCCAAATGGGAAGTTTAAAAACCAGTTTAATCATGACTGCAGGGCTTGCATAGCGTTCACTATAGTGCCAGGAACTGTTGATCTGCTTGAGTCTCACAACCACTTGACAGGGTAGGCACTGCTCTCCTCACTCTTACTGTTGTTGTTATTAAGAGAAAAACAGCACAGAGAGATTAAGTGACTCCCCCAAGACCACACAGCTGGAAAGTGCTGATGCTAAGATTCTAACCAAAGCAGTTGGTTTTCTCATCCTTGATGCTAAGCATAAGTGGGGCATTCCTTGCTATAGCTGAGAAATAGAATAAGAAAGAATGCAGTGAAAAGTGTTGAAGTGCACATTCCCATCTGGGAACACTTCATATCACTTACATGATCATATTGGTGTAGTAGGTGGAATAATGACCTCCAATAATGTCCGTGGCCTGATTGCCAGGTCCTGCGCGCTTGCTGTGTTATGTGGAAGAAAGAACTTTGTGTAAATGTGAGTGAGGTTATAGACTTTGAAAGGACGGAGATTATTCTGGATTGTCCAGATGGGCCCAGTTCAGTCACATGGGCTCTTAAAAGCAGAAACAGAAAGCTGGACACGATGGTGCACACCTGTAATCCCAGCAGCTTGGGAGGCTGAGGCAGGAGAATTGTGAGTTCAAAGCCAGCCTCAGCTACTTAGTGAGGCTCTAAGTAATTTAGCAAGACTCTACATAAAATATAAAAAGGGCTGGGGATGTGGCTCAGTGGTTAAGTGCCCCTGAGTTCAATCCCCAGTACCAAAAAAAAAAAAAAAGAAGTGGAAGGAGGGAGAGACTGGAAGTCTCTGTGATTTCAAAGAAGGGGAGGGGACCACATGCCCAGGAATGTGGGTGGACCTCATTTATAGTCAGCGAAGACATAGGAGCCTGAGTTCAATAACTGCCAGGAAGTGAGCTCCGCTGAGCTGTGGAGTGAGGAAATGATCCTCCCAGGAGCCTCCAGAAAGGGAGGCAGCCCTGGTGGCAATTTGATTTGCCCAGATGAGAACCGAGTTGGATTTCTGACCTACAGACGGCAAGATCATGCCTTCGTTTATTAGGAGCTGCCAAGTTTGGGGCAATTTGTTACAGAACAAATAGAAAATTCACACTAGGTGCTCAAACCGGCTGCTTTGTATTATGAGTCTCCATCAAAAAAAACATTTAAAAAACTGCTTAATGGCCTTAACAAAAATCACTTGGCAGCGGGGCAGGATGGAGGAAGTGGACATTTGTCCTTTGGGCACCAGCCAGTACCCATCGCCACTGCTAGCCTCATCCCAGCTTCGGCCAGGCCACCTCCCCAGGGCAGAGGCTGGGTCAGCGGGAAGCTGATTGGAGGATGGCTCTCCTGGCCTCATGACCGATTCCCCAGGAGCCAATCAGAGCCGCCACCTAGACGTGGGGAGCTTAGGCTGCAGCTTCCAGGACCCACAGACCTGCTGTTTCCTCCTGGGCAGAAAGCTGAGTGGCTGCCAGGTGTATTCAGGGAGCCCTTCTGGACGTGGCGCTGGTGTGGTGGGGAGCATGGCCGAAGGAGCCGGGCAGGGCTGAGGCCAGCGAGCGCCTGGTGGAGCCCGCCCGAGGTCCACTCCTGAGCATGGTTTGTGCAAGCCCACGCGCTCATGCGCCGCGATGGCTTTCTAGAGCCCGCAAGCAGGAGGGCGGTGGCTGGTACGGAGGGCAAGGCCACGAGGGTGATGGGAACTAGAACAGGTGCCACCAGGTGGCCCCAGGCTGCAGGTGGCTTGCTGGGCAGAGCTCCCGGTCTGCCGCGCACCCGCTATGGCACAGAGGTTGCGCACAAGGCTCTCCATGCCTCTGCTGGCTCGTCACAGGCTTGCAACGGTCCATCAGCAACCAGCAGCCCACAGCAGGCCAGCAACTGGTACGGTCCCTCTATGGTGTGCACACAAAGGAGGCCAGTGAGTGAGCAACTGGCTGGAGAGGGCGGGTCCTTCCTGAAGGACCATGTGGTGCAGGAGGGAGACACTAGGATGCCACCCAGGTGCCTGTGCAGGCCTCAGGCACCTTGATGGACACATGGTGGCGCCTGTCTTAGGAGACCTGGAGGTCAGCAGCACCACGCCAGAACCACTGGAGCTGACATGCACAAGGCCACCAGCCAGGTGCAAGGGCCAGATGGGCCTGGGTCCCGTTCACCTGGACACAGATGGGACTGTGTCCTCACTGGACTCTGTGACTCCCTCAGATCCTTCAGGGTGGGACTCTGTCCCCCTTAGGCTTCCACTCAGCCTGCCCTGCTGGGACTGGGTCTCAGCACCCCCACAAGTTTACCTGAACCCTCCCAGGAGTCTGGCCCCATCACCTTCACCCATGGACATCCACCTCTCGGCTGTGCCCAGCTGGCTGTGGGGTTTAGGCACTCTCTGTCTGCCCAGCTGTGAGGCCCAGGCCCCTGGGCTGCCGAGGTCCAGCCTTAGCAGGGGTCCTGTTGCAGCTTGGTGGGGGGAAGGCGTCGGAGATGAGAATAAAGCAACACAGACTCGCAGATCTGAGGCTTAGTTGTAACTTTACTGTTTCATGGCTAAGTTCTAAGTAAGTTTCACATCTCAGTTCCTACTTTACTGTTTCACACACAATTTAACTATTTTCGTTCACCTTGAGTACAATCTCTTGAGCTTACATGAAAGGGAAAATGTTGCAAGCTCTGAGAGAATCTAATGAGCATAAGTATAATCAAAATAAGATCACTTCTCCTATTCCTCTAAGAAAACATCACAAAAACCCTTAATTGGTTCTGGTTTTCGTCTTACTAGGAATGATAAGAGTAAAGGCCATTCTCATAAGTTATACAGGTTTTAGCACATCATGGTTTAAAGTTGAGTCAAGAATAACAAACAGCCATATCAATCAAGCACACTTAGCATCTCTCTCAAAGACAGCACAGTGCCCTTTGATCTATCTATTGTATATAAAGTGGAACTTCTTTTTGTTAATTAAGCGACCTCTAAGAAAAGCACTTCTTAGCCAGGCATGGTGGCGCACACCTGTAATCCAAGCGACTTGGGAGGCTGAGTCAGGAGGATCGCAAGTTCAAAGCCAGCCTCAACAACTTAGCGAGGCCCTAAGCAACTCAGTGAGACCCTGTCTCTAAATAAAATACAAAATAGGGCTGGGGATGTGGCTCAGTGGCTGAGTGTCCCTGAGTTCAAACCCTGGTTCCAAAAAAGAAAAGCACTTCTTATTTCCTATTATAACTTCTATCTAAAGGAAAGGGAGACCTATATCTAGGGGCTTCAAAGAGTTTTCTCTAGGGGAAAGTTATAGCTTCCCATGTAATCCAGGTGTGGTCCTTGAACTGTGAAAATAGTTTCACTAAGAGGGGACACATCCTGGTTTGGGTTAAAGCAGACAGGCAGTCTGGCTGCGTTAAGCTAACTGAGAACAGTGGACAATAACTCTTGTTGATCTGACCCAGAACATTTTTTCTGTTTGCTTAAAATAGTATTACATATAAAATCAATTAAGGCTTGAGCAGTGTTATTTTTATGTTCCAAATCACTTAATGTCTGATTTTTTACCGAAATCTTTAAATGTAAACATACAATAAGAAATAACACAAAAACAAGACGGAGCATGCCATGTGTACATTTCCCAGAAGATTAGACCGTGCAAGAATCTTCATTATTCCCAGCGGAACTGTGTCAAGCACTGAGGGGAGTAGTGGTGGGCGCGGTACTGGGCCAGCTCCGCAGGTGTGGCTCAGCAGGTAGCAGCAGGCCCCCTGGGCTATGGAGGCTGCCCCGTCACAGCTGCATTCGGGGTCACAGCTGTCTCTTGGGTCAGCTTCCTGGTGCTCCCGCAGTGGGTGACGGTCCGGGCTCAGTTCTGCACCCCAGAGGCAGGACACAGCCCTGCCAGGGGCAGCCGCAGAGGGCCCAAACACACACGCTCCACTGCTGAACAGGGAGCCCGCGCCGTGCACACAGCCCCACGACGAGGGCTGTGGCAGGGCAGAGGTCCCTCCTCATGTGGACAGCTGGCCCTGCAGATGTCAGCACGTGCTTCCCAGAGCCTGTTTTCAGGGCAGGGTGGATCTGGAGCAAGGAAACAGAGGGATAGAGGGAGATCAGCATCAAAACCATCACCCCCCTAGGTGACTCCAGAAACCCAGGGAATGATTATGACCTCTCAGTCCCCCAGAGCTGTTTTCTTCCAAAACCCACCTCCTCCAGGGCTGTCAGACCCCAAGGTGGGGCTAGATAGTTTTGTGTAGTTCACAACCTGTGCAACCATATATAGTGGTCTTGGACCCAGCTCTCATTGGTCTTTTTGCTACCTCCATTCCTCCAGCTCACCACAGAAGCCAGGTCCATGCCAGGTGCCCACAGGTATGTCAGCAGCTTGAGAGGCCCATACAAAGGTGGCCAGTGCATGACAGAGGACAGACAGCCTCCCATTAGCTGCACACAGCTGTTCACAGCAGGCCCACAGCAAGGGTTCAGGTGCAGGCTACAAAGGAGTCGGTCAGATCTAAGATCTGCCCACAGGCTTTGGGGCTTGCTTACCTGGTCTTTAAGTGGGCCAGGCAGTGCAGCCATTCTGAGCCACAGGACCTTGCCTCCTGCCAGCTGGCTTAGAGCAGCCCAGGTTCCATATGGGGTGTTTCCAGGGGTCAAGGCCTCAGGCCACACAGGACCCTGGTGACAGTGACCTCAGCTTTTGGTGCCATGTGTTCCAGATGCCCATTTTAGATCCACAGTTCTAGGCCTATGTCCATGGCCAGGCTAGTGGCTGTGTCCCCTGAGTGGACATCAAGTCCAGCCTCAGGGTTGGAGATGGGCAGAGTGCAGATTCCCATCCACCTGCAGGGACACGAGACTGCACTGGGGTCGCCACCCCCTGGCATGAGTTCAGGTGGTGAGGGGAGCCTCCTGTCTTCCTGTCCCTCTGCCTGACAGCCTGTTGTTTTTCTGTCTGCCCATCTGTCCCTGGACCCTCTGTGCACTCACCTTAGGATGTGGACTAGCAAAATGTGCATCAGGAAGAAGGGGAAGACCCGGCCCCAGTGTGGGACGCCCCTGAGAGTTGCAGGGAGCTGACCACCAGGCATAGCTGAAAAACCACAGGAGGTGCCCCAGGGCCAGGGAGGTGCTGCTGCAGAGATGGAAGGAAAACAGGGTGTAGCATCCTGGAAGTGGAGGAAGGTGTTTCAGGGAGGAGTTGGGGACAGATCTGTGTTGAAATCCACAGTTGATCCAGCAGGATGGAGACTGAGGATGGACCGCTGGTTGGGGGACCTCATTAAGAAAGGTTTTGGTGGACTGGGCACTGTGGGGCACGTCTGTCATCCCAGCAACTTGGGAGGCAGAGGAGGGAGGACCCCAAGTTCGAGGCCAGCCTTAGCAATTTAGGGAGGCCCTGAACAATTTAGCAAGAACCTGTCTCAAAACAAAAAGGGTTGGGAATGTGTCTCAGCCACTAAGCACCCCTGGGTACAATCCCCAGTACTGAAGGAAAGAAGGAAGGGAGGAAGGAAGGAAGGGAAGGAAGAAAAGAGAAAAGGAGAAAGAGAAAAAGAAAGAATGGTTGAAGGCTGACATCACCCTGACTGAAGAAGATTTGAAAGGGAATGAGAAGAGAGGAGTTGGAGGGAGGGAGCGGATGACTCTTGTGGGCTTTGGCCACACAGGGTGTCCGAGAAATGGGCAATAATAGCCAGGGGGGGTGAGGGTATTTTAAGATGGGAGGAATCACAGCCTGTTGGAACGGGTGCAAAGAATCCACCAGAAAAGGGCAGATCAGTGGTGCAGACTCAGATCCACATGCTCAAACTTGAGAGTGCACCCAGTCCCAGGGAGGGCCGGTCCACTCATCTGCCAGGCCGCCCACGGCTGCAACCCTGGAATGCGGGCTTCCACCGGCTCCAGGGTGCTGCTGCTGGTCAGGGGGCTGCGCATGGAGGGGCAGCGACACAGAGGGAGGTGGAGCAGAAGGAATTGCCAGGAGGTCCAGGGACTGTGAGCGTGACAGGGGCAGACCTGAGCCAGGGAGGAGCGCAGACCACAACAGGGGACGGGGAGGGAAGGCGGGAACAGGGAACCAGGAAATGGCCAGTGAGGGTACCAAGGAGTTGTTGAGGTCTGTCAAGTCCGGTCAAGTTCACGGTCTTGGGTGTGACACTGGCTGAGCATGTTCAGCTGCCTGAGTACCCAAAATGGGCTACTCAAGTGTGGTGGAAGGAGAAGGCAAAGGGGGCTTGGACAGGGACGTGGCCTCAGTCAGCGAGGTCACCCGGTGACTGGCGTCCGGGTACTTGAGAGCAGGACACAGGGCCGGGGGGCGGGGGGGTGACACACAGGCCCTGGAGGGCTGCATTAATGTGACCCTGGGTGGCTTCGTCTGCCTGTGGCCGTCTGTTTGTCATGGCCAGTCTGCTGAGTGGTTTGCCATCTGCCTGCCATTTGTCCACCTGTCCTTCTACCTTCCTGCCTTCTGCCTCCCCACCTGTCTGGTCACCCCAGGTGAGGCTGCTTTTCCTTCAGCCTTCCTGAAGGCTGCACAGCCCTCCTACCTTCCTATCCATCTGCCTGACAATCTGTCACCTTGTCAGTCTCTCTGCCTGCTGTCTGTCTATCTGTCACTGGCTCCTCCCTCCACTCATCTTAGTATGCCCACCACAGGTCACCCTCTGGCCCTGCTCCCAGCCCCCACTTGTTGGGCCTTCTGGTCTCACCAGCACTTTGGGCTGTGGACCACCATCGGCCCCAGGGCCTTGGGCACTGGGCTCCCTGCCCAGCTCTACCTCCACGTGGACCCCAGGAAGCAGGGCCAGGATGAAAGGGCGGGGCTGGAGCTGCAGTTGAGAGTGTGTAGGAGGATCTGTGGGGGCCCTGAGGGGCTGCAGATGTGCCTGCTGTCCCTCTCGGCATCTTCTGGCCAGCACTGAACCGGCCTTCCTGCACAGAGGCACTTGAGGCTGTGGGCACTGCTATTCAGAAAGAAGCACCAAGGGGCAGGAACTGGGCAGAAGAGGGAGAGGGACTGGGCGGGGGTGTCCAGGCCTAGGGTTTGAGGACGGAGGGGCCAGGGGTCCATTACCTGGATCTGAGGATGGTCTAAGGCTGGGACAGAACTCCCTTGTCCCAGAGGAGAGGCTGGGGTCTCAGTGGACTTGGACCCAGGAGCAGCTGGGTCTGGGGCAGGGTCCCCACCACCTCACATTGTAGGCACAGCCGTTGGGGACCGTGAAGCTGTCCCTGCAGAAGGCCCAGAACCCCGGAATGCCCACTTTGCTGCTGTCCGCCTCAGGCCAATGCCAGAGGTCTGGAGCCAGGGCTGGTACAGTGGTCCCTCTGCTGGCCGCTGTGGTGGCCGCCTGGGGAGATGATTCAGGATAGGACGGGCTGTGCCATCTGGTCACCCCTCCTGAAGACTCCCTGGCGGCCTTTGTAGGTTCTCCCCTCCACCCACCTGGGCTGCAAGGCCCCAGGCCATTGTGGGAGGGGGCTCCTGCCACTGGCCACCCCAGTGGACCACTAGATGTCGTTGTAGAGAAACAGAGCCGGGGATGCGCTGTGGCCGGCAGCCAGCATCACCTGGAAGGCGTTCGCCTGCCGGGCCGAGCGCAGGCAGCTGGGGCATCACGGGCTGGCCAGGAGCAGCCACGCTCCCCCATGGCCCGTTTCTGAGCTGGGTTCCATCTGCCCTGGAGCTGGCTGCTTCTCGGCCATCCCTGTCTGTCACCTCTGCCAGAGCCCATGGTGGCCTCCCTCCCACCGTCCCCATCTCCAATTCTCTCCCTCTGCTTCCCTGTCTCTCCTTCTCCCCATGTTATCCTTCTCTCTCCCCCTTGGTCTCCAGTTCTCTCCTCCATAGTATGTCCTGCTGTCCAGGACTCAGGGCCTTCTTCCTTCGGCCTGGCCCCTTCCCCACCACCTGCTTCCTCACCAGGGGCCCCAACAAAAGGAATTCGGTCCCAGGTAGCCACCAGCAAGGCCCAAGGACTTAGGGCACAGGGGAAGGGAAGGCCGCCCGCCTGGCAGCCCTGGCTGGAGGCAGAGCCCCCGCTCAGCAGGAACCATCAGCCCTGAACAGGGCCACAAAGGCCTGGCCCATCTCCAGGGGAAATGCCTCAGTGTGAACAGGGCCACAGGCCCCCCAAAGGTGATTTGGTGCAGTCCATTGGTGCAGACCTGGAGCAGGTGGGAGAGGACAAGACTGGCAGAGAGTGTCACCAGGTCGGGGGACAGAGGAGAGACAGGCCCCACCCCAGGAGGGCAGAAGACGAAGGCCAAGGAGGGAGCAACACACAGACAAGCACAGGGTCAGGAGTGGGGTTAGGGACTGGAGAGCCCAGGGACACCATGGTCAGGGACTCACTTAGGCTACTCTGCATGTGACCTCAGAGAGAGCCAAGGGCTCCAACAGGGGCAGCTCAGAGAACCATCGTCCTCTGCAGGGAAAGCCTCATCCCTGCTCCATCCCACAGGGGACCAGGGGTGAGGCTGGGGACACTGAGGCTACTGAGGCTCCTCCAGTCCCAGCCAGCTCCCTCTAGACTCCTAGGGTGGACTGTGTTCTCTCAGTCCTCAGGTGCAGGGTCAGGTTCCCTGAGGGGGTTCAGAGTGGGGCCATGTCCCTTTAAACTCCTAGGGTCCTCCCCTGCTGCCCCAGGTCACCTCTCCAGGTTAGGAAGTGTTGTGGCCTCACCTCAATCTCTCTTTTCTCCAAGTCACTGAGAAGAGAAAATCAGGGGGTCCACCAGGGGCCAAGCCCACCCACCAGCAGCGCTCCCACTCACCCACCAGCAGCAGCCGGAGCATCATACAGGTGGACCCAGGTCCTGGGTGGCCAGACTGGCGTTCCCTGGGCTGAGGCCAAGGTGGAGGCAGGGAGGCCCCTAGGCATCCTGGTCCCCACCCTGTCTGGCTGAGGCTGGGGCAGACCTGGGGGTGAGAGATGCAGCCAGGAGGGAAGAGGGAACAGAGGGTTTCAGGGCTTCCCAGCGGCAAGGTGGCCACAGGCACCCAGGGCCTGGGCAGGGCTCCACACCCCGACAGCGGTCAGGCCAGCCATCGCAGATGGGAGCACCGCGGCATCGCTTGGCCAAGGGGACGGTGGGGACTGACGTCACCAGTGCCCCTCCTCCTGGGGACCTGCTGGTTCTCTCTCCTACAGGTTCAAGATGAATTCAGAGACTCCTGGAACAGGGTGAGTGTGTGGGAAGGGGAGACCAAGATGGGCACCTGAGAGATGAAGGGGGACAGGCCATCCAGGGCCTCAAGCTGGGCACCCACAGAGGCAGAAGGAGATTCACCTGGAGGGGTGAACGGGGAGCAGGGGCTCAGGACCACACAGCTGTGGAGATTTGCAGAGGTTCTCCTGGCAGAAGATGCTCATGGTTAGGCAGTGGGGACGCTGTCCTCAAGGCAGATGTCCCAAGGTCTCTGTTCTGTCTCCCCAAACTCAAGCCAGCCCCTCACATGACCACACCAGGCGGGTCGGAGGTGACCTAGGCCAGGCTGTTGGTGGGATCCCTCTGGCCCCATCGCGACTGAGCAGGGTCCTCCTTTCCTGACCATCCAGGGGAAGCTTTGGGTTAAGATTTCGTATTTGAAGACCTGCTAGGGGTCCGCCTTCTCCTGGTCACCTGGGACAGATGACGAAGCCCCCTGAAGGAACTGAACCCCACTACCCCCTCCTCCCGAAAGCTAAGGGGATTAAACAAGTGATTCCCATGGTGTGACGCCCCTGGAGCAGGGACCCAGGAGAGCCCAGGAGGACGGCCTAGATGGTATTATCCCCTTAGCGTTCATTCTTTTAAATGCTTTGTTTTGATTCATTTTGAAAACATGTGTCTGCCACCACCACGGGAAATCCACAGTTGCATAACTGTTACGGTCAGAGTCGAAGTGCGAAATATGAAAAGGAGGAGAAGGGGAAAGAGGCCATAGAGATAAAACACCACCACCCAGCCATGCCTGGCCCCTAAGAAGTGCTTAATAAAAACATGAATTGCATGCATGAATGAATAAATAACAAAATTCAAATAGCTGCTTTCAAACATCTGCTTTTGAGAAAAAATTGAAGTAACATACAGAAAGCTCCCAGGAGAGCGTCTGGCACACAAGAAGTGCTCAAAAAACACTCATGGGCATGTTTGTTAATATGAAAATGATTAAGAATGGTACGAATAGATACTGTGGCCAAATGCTGACTAAGGGCTAACATCAAGATGTGCCCAAAGCTGAACATTCCCACCACACGCAGAATGAACCTCTGAGATGTACAAATAAATCAGACAGTGTCTTATTAAACTGGGCCTGTATCAGTGTGTTTTCCATTGCTATAACAAAATACCCAAGACTGGCTTATTTTATAAAGAATACAATTTGGCAGGCAAATATTTCTGGCTGAACATTTAGTGAGGGATCATTTCTCTGTTTTGCCAGCTGTCAATGTGCTCCTATAGTCTATAAGTTCCCATGCAGTTCTAAGAAGTGGCCTGAATTTTTTGATGTGTCTCTTACTGAAAAGTGGAGTCTCCACTCCAACCCTAGTGTCTGGGAGGGATTGTGACAGTGATGGCCACGGTGTAAAATGCAGAGGTTTTCTCTGGAGCCCTGGGCTGCTTTGTGAGAAGTCCAAAGGTCCTCAGCAGCCATAGTAGCAGGAAGCCCAAATCACTTGGACAGACAAAGAGTTGGGAGTCCCAGTGGACTCCAGCCTCTTAGCCCTTGTAGCCCAGGCACCAGATTTATGAGTAGAGAAGCCTCCATGGTCCAGTCCCTGTTCACCAAGTCACTCCATCCTTTAGGTTTCCTACTGAGGACCTGAGTATCATGAAGCAGAGATAAGCTGTCCCTTCCACTGCCTGTCCAACATGGAGTCATGGAGCCCATGAGCGTGACACAATGGTTGCTGGTTTGCACCACTAGGTTGGGGTGGTTTGTTTTGCTGTAATAGAGCCAGAGAAACAGCTCAGTTAAGAACGGAATAATTGAAATAGCATTCCCCCTCGTGCAGAAACGAAAATCCATTGCCCTACTTACACTACTATTTGAACATTCAAAACGGTTATTTCTGCATATAAAATTACTGGCCTTGACAACCACGGTTAATCTTGCAGCGTTTCCACTGTTAAATGACTATTATGGAAGAGTAACTACACATTTCTCCCTCGACTCGACGGCGAACATGCCAGCTGAACCAACCACGTACGCGCTTTCCGTTCCCAGCTACACCCAGAAAGCCTCTCTGCGTTGGAAAGGGGGATAGTCAGATGCAAATGCCAAATGCGATCGCCAGGACTGGCTCGTGGTGCCAGTGTGGCTGTGCTCGTTCTGTGGATGGATCAATACATCTGACTCAGGAGGCACCGCGTGACACAGAAGCAAGAGTTTTAATATGCAGCCTTTTGAAGTCCATAAGCAGAACCTTAAAGCAACCTTGAGGTTGTCATGGTAATTATTTTCATGTTTTCTTGGCACCTTGGGATGGGTGGCAAGGTTGATGGGAATCAGAGGAGAGCAGGCTCATTGACTCCTGGCGAAAACTAGTGAATGGACCTTGAGGGAGTCCCAACCCTCCTTCCCACTCCACTCCAAGGAAGTAAGGATGCTGGCAGGACCCAGAATGGCCCCAGGTCTCTGTTTCACTGTATCCTGCCTATTGGCTTTTACTGCTCTGCTGTAGTTTGTCAATGGCCCAATCCCTGAAGATTCATGTGCCAGAAACTTGGTCCCCAAGATGGCGGGATGAAGAGGTGGTGAAACCTTTAAGAGGGGTAGGCCATGGGGGTGGTGCCCTTGGAAAATAGCTCTCATGAGACCCCAGAATGGGTTATTACAAAAAAAACAAGACTGACCTCTTCCTGGTCTTACCATCTCACCATGTGATCTTTTCCTGTCATTGTAATGCCATCCATCACAAGGTCCTCACCGGAGCCTACATTGATGGGGTTGCCCAATCTTGGACTTTCAATTCAAAAACTGAGCTAAATAACCTTCTTTTCTTTATAAATTACTTGGTCTTGGGTAATTTGTTATAGTAATGGAAAACAGACTAATACATGCCCAACTTTCTGTCAAATCCCCTAGAAGAGGGCCACATCCCCTCAGATCCACCAGGGTAGGTCCATGACCTCTTCAGTGCCCCCTACTGCTAGGACCCACTCCCCCAACTAGGACATAGATATATGTGTTTAGACCACCACCTCAGTGTGGGCCATATTACCCCAGAGTCCCCAAACTTCATGTACAGAATATTTTTCAGTTGAAAAATTTCAGTCATCTCCTCTAACTCTATACATTTCTAACAAACCAATGTGCAGGTCAAATCTCAAACTACACTCCAAATACCATGGTTGGGACAATGCAGCCCCGTGCCATCACTTGGAAAGACTGTGCAGGCCCTGTTAGTTGAGATGCAGGGCTGAGAGACTCCACTGACAAGGCAAGGCTGGGAACCAACCTCACTAAGGCTTGGGCATCAGGGAGGGATGGCTGGAGCATTTCCCAAATGGAGGCGCTCTTAGTCCTTCCAAGGAGCATTCTTGGGTCCATTTATACTTTAAGAAGTTTCTTGGGAGCTTGAGGTTGATGAAGACTTATAATTTTTATCTTTTAAAGTCATGAGAAATAGGCACCCAGCCGACACATTATTTCTGCTGGTTTTTAGCAACACTAGGCAGGAAACGTCTTCTCACCAGGTATGGCAGCAGCGCCCCCTGGTGGCCATCTGGGCCACCACAAAGATCTGCAGATGCTCCAGAGAAGTTAGAGAAGTGTGGGTGTGGGTGTGGGTGTGGGTATGGGTGTGGGTGTGGGTGTGGGTGTGGGTGGGAGAGAGAGAAAGCCAGGCAGGGTGTCCCATTCCAAGAAAGGGTGGACCATCCCCGGTCCAGGTGGATGGAGGGGCGGGGGCTTCAGGCCCTAATCACAAAGCCTGGCACCCCACCTCCCTCCTACAGGGCCCATTTTCTGTGTTGGTCCAAGGTAGATGTGTTTTGCTCACTGGGCATCCATGTCCACTTTTCCTGGAACCACCTCTTCCTTTCCCCTTGGAGAATTTCCCACGCTCAGTTCACGTGGACTAGCCCCACCCCCGAGCCCCACCCCTGCATCAGGTGCTCAGTGATTCGATGAGAGATGAACATACCACTCAAAACTGTCCAGTGAGACCTGGGCCTCATTGGGACTTTTCGTTTTGCTGGAACTATTGGGAAAGAAGCATTTCTTTCCAGGTAGAGCCACAAAGCGGCCGGTGGCATGGAATGGAGGTCTCTGTCCCTGTGTAGAGGCGGCTGTTGGAAGTGAAGCTGACCCAACTAAAATAGATTTGAGAGCAACTGGATCCAGCAGTACCTGAAGCCAGAATGCCCCCAGGGTACTTCCATTTAAGTGAACTGGTCAAAATCTTCTCTCCTTTTTGCCTATTAGGGATTGAATTTGGGGTCCTGAGTATGCTCAGCAAATACTCTTCCACTGAGCTACATCCCAGGGCCTGTTTCTGCTTTATTTTGACGTAGGGTCTCCCTAAGTCATTGAGGTTGTCCTTGAATTTGCAATCCTCCTGCCTCAGCCTCTCAAGTCACTGGGATTATAAGTGGGTGCCACTCTGTCTGAAAAACAATCTCAATTTGGTGGGAACTGGGGCATCACACTCCCTGCCTGATGAGTGCCAGGCCCTGATTCCTCACCCCAAAATGTCCTCCTGGCTGCTGACACTTGCAAACTCAGAGGCCGCATTAATCAAAACCATCTTTATTATTTAAACAGCATCCTGTCGCCAGGGGCATCCAGACAGGAGTCCCCAGAGAGCAGAACAATATTTACATGGGGCAGGAGGGTGAGGCTCGGATGGTCCCAGGCAGAGTGGAAGACAGGACCTTGGAGGGGGGTGTCCTTGGACCTGTGGACTGGGTCCAAGAGGAATACGTTCCATCCTGGGCTCAGCATGGATCCCGCCACGTGGGGCAGAAGCCACCCAACCTCGGGCCCTGGACAGGTGTGCTGCAAGGAGCCGCCACAGGTCAGAGCTGGGTCACCATGCCGCTGGCTTCGGAGTGAGTCTGGGGAGAGACGGCTGGGGGCTTCTGAGGTCTGAGAGGCTTTCCCCAAAGTCCCACGTGTCATCTCCCTTCCCCAGAAGACAGTGGACATCTGCCTCTTCTAGGGCTCAAGCATCAGTTTCCCCTAAATGTTGGCCTCCCCTTAGCGTCCCACAGAGTCCCACCCAGACTCCGGGTGACAGAGTCCCACCCAGACTCCCACCGGGCCCGCCTCACCTTTATGGCATGGAAGATCCACTCCCGAAAGTCGCTGACCTTGGTGTAGACGCCTGGCTTCTGGGCCAGGGCGCAGCCAGTGCCCCAGCTCACGATGCCGCAGAGCCGCCAACGTGGTGTCCGAGAGATGCTGTCCTCGCACACAAAGGGACCGCCGCTGTCACCCTGGTGAGGGAAGGGCAAGCCGGCTGCAGGCCAAGAGGGCTGGCCAGAGGCCCTCATGCTGGGGCGGGAGCCCCTGCCCACTGCCCTGTGCCTCCATCCCTGGGGTGGCCCTTGCAGTCCCTCACCTGGCAGGCATCAATGCCACCCTCGGGGTAGCCAGCACAGAACATCTTGGGCTTGATCTGGTTCCCGTAGAAGTCAGGGCCATTGCAGACATCATTGCTGATTATGGGGACTCGGGCCTCCTGGAGCACGCCAGCCTGCTGGCCTGGGGGTGTGTGGGCAAGGCTGGCCAGAGCGGAGGAGCAGGCACAATCCCCTCCCTCCTGGCACCCACCCCATGACCCCAGGGTCCCTGCACACCAGGGCCTGGTGCTGTCCAGCCAACCAGCCTGCCCTTCCCCAGCCAGGGCAGTCTCCCTAGTGACAGTGTCCCCGGCAGAGTGCAAGACTCACCGTAGTACTGCGTGTTGCCCCAGCCGGTCACGGTGCAGATCTTGCCATCCACCAGGGCCTGGTCAGCGGCTGGCAGACACACGGGCTGGATGTATTCTGTGAGAGAGGCCACACGGGTCCAGCCCAGCCCAGTACGAACCTGTTCAGTTGCCGCCACGTCCCCCCACATACAGATCCTTTCCTCTGACCACTTACAACATCCACAGTGACCAGTGTGCTAGGTGCTTTCCTGCTCACGTCCTCTAATCTCCCATCAGCCCTGAGAGGTAGGGTCAGCTGTTACCCCAAAGGAGGGAAACGAGGCCAACGCACTTGACCCAAGTTTCACAATGAATCAATGTCAGAGTCAGAATTTGAACCTAGCTTGGCCCAATCTCTAAGCCTGTGTTAACCACAACCATGGTGCTACCCCCAGTCCAAAGGGTGCCTTGGTAAAGAATCCTGTGTTGAGACGCTTCCACATAGGTCTACACCCTGCATGACCCCCGCTCCCACCCCCAGGAGACGTGGTACCCTTGTGCAGTGCACAACCTACGCAAGCAGTCCTGGCGGCCCTGACTGTTGTCTGCTTGGTGACTTTTCCTGCCTGAGCTTCAGAGGTCTCGGTGGTAAAATCAAAATAATAATCACTTCCAACCGGAAGTTGCAGTGAAAATTTGCTGAAGCCTTGAGCAGCGTGTCTCAAAACAGCAAGTACTTGCGTGACTGGTCACAGTAATCCATAACAACAGCAGCAATAACGGAGTGCTTGCTGTGTGCTGGAATTCTCCAAGCGCTTTGCTCGTATTAACCCTTTCAATCACCTCACCAGCCCTGAGAAGTTGTTTTATAGAAGAGGAAACGGGCACGGTATGGTGAAGCCACGTGCCCCAGATCCCAGAGTTGGTAAGTGCCTGGATCTGTCCCCAAAGCCCAGTGTCCCCTCAGCCATGTGTCTCAGACCCAGCTGCTCCCCCCACCACCGCCATCATCACGGACACTCCTCATTTCCATATTTAAACTCCCCCACTCTTTTCACCAAGAAGAAAGGAAGAAAAAATGGCTATCCTGCCCTTAAATGAAAAACTAGGATCATAGATCACAAAAAAGAAAATAACCATTAAAATAAATGCCACGCGGACCACAGAATGGTACTGAACTCCCTGGCGACAGCCCGGCGTTCCCTGCAGACTGCAGCGCCAGGCGGCCTGGGCTCCTCTCTGCCATTTGCGCAGTTTCCCTCCCAGTGCAGGGACCGTCCACATATGGGAAACGGGCTCTGTGGAGACCTCAGCCCCCGGGAGGAATGGAGGAGTCTGTTCGGGGGACACGCTGAGGATGGAGCCTGGTGCACAGCGGCCACCGTGCGGTGTGCATGCTGATCATCATCACCGTTATTGCTTCTGTGGCATCACTTCACTGCCTTTCAGCCAGGCAGCACCATTTGTGAGAAATGGATCGTTAGGTGATTTTGTCACGTGCAAATAACACAGAATGTAGCTAATGCAAACTAAGATGCCGGAGGCCATGATCTCCCAGGTCCACTGTCCCAGGTACAGTCCACCATTGACCAAAATGATCTTACGCAGCACACAGCTATATTTAGGCTCAGCATTAGCATCATCACTACTGTTAGGATCATCATTATTATAACACTAGGGCTGCAAAAGCTGGCTCCCGAGGTCTGCTTTTTTTTTTTTTTTTTTTTTTTTTTGGTACCAGGAATTGAACCCAGGGGTGCTTAATCACTGAGCTGCATCCCCAGCACTCTTTTATATTTTATTTTGAGACAGAGTCTTGCTACATCACTCAGGGTCTCACTAAGTTGCTGAGGCTGGCTTTGAACCTGCAATCCTCCTGCCTAAGCCTCCCAAGTCACCAGGATTACAGGCATGTGCCACCACAACCGCCCAGAGGTCTGTTCTTAATCCAGGGAGGTGAATGAGTTGGCACTCAAGTGAGTCTTCTCACTGAGACGAGAAAATGCTCCAGGGAACTATAAAAGGATGGACTCCTAGCTTTCTTTTTCACGGATCTGTTCATGCATTTTTAAATTTTATATTTCATTTAATTATTTGAGGGCACCGCATTAGTGAGCTAGAGCTCACAGGCAGCACTGCTCACCCACGTGGAGGTGCGAGTCCATGACCTTGAGCGTATTCACAGACGCACACGCATGACCACTATGCACTTCAGAACATTTCATTACCCCCAAAATAACCTTGTATCCTTCACCAATCCTCCGGATCCCCAAATTCCCACCACCCGGTCCTGGCAACCATTAACCCCCTTTGATCTCTAAGGATTTGCCTCTTCTGGGCCCTTCATAGGGATGGAGTCGTGCAAGACTGGCTCCTTCCACTTGGCATAATGGTTCCCCAGTTCCTCCCCGTCACAGTGTGAATCAGTCATTTTTTTCCCCCTTTATGGTGAGATATCAGTCCACTGCAGGGACGTACCCTGTTGTGTTTATCCGTCTGTCAAATGATACGCAAGTGGGTTGTTTCCATCTTAGAGCTTCTGTGAATAATGCTGGTGTGAGCATGTGTGCATGGCCCCTCCTCCTGGGCCCCTGCCCTAGGTACGGAACTCAGGTTCAATGGTCAACTTCCAACTTTTCTAGGAACTTCCAGAGTTTTCCCAAGTGTCTGCACCCGTCGCCCAGAGGTGACGCTCATTCCCCTGATCCCACGAACACCTGAGTCATGAATTCACTGTCCCCTGCTCCTGTCCCCTCCTCTGTCCTATCTCTGGAGACCCCAATCTAGGCTCAGCACCCCCAGATGTACCTGTGAGGGGCAGGGGGCTGGAGAGATGGACCAGGGCGATATCATTGCTGTTCTCCTCGCTGTTGGGGTCTCGAAAAGGCAGATAGCCCCCGTGGTAGACCACGGCCTGTACTCCCAGCTGCAGGCCATGGGGCGAGGCCTGGGCCACAGCACCAGCAAACACTCGCCATCGGGACAGGACCCGGTTCCTCCTGCCGGGAAATAGGAGGGGAGGGTGGTGGCCAGCCAGGTGCGGCCTCAGGGCCTCTCCCCCTGGTGGGTGCTGTGGGGGGCACTCACTCTGGGAAGCAGTGGGCAGCTGTCAACACCCAGTCCCCGGAGAGCAGGGACCCACCACAGAGGTGTGCACCATCGTAGCGCAGACTGACTTGCCAGGGCCACCTGCCCAGGCTGGTGTCCCGGCCTCCCACAATGCGGTCCACGGGCAGCTTCCTGCGGCCACAGTCTGTGGGAGGAGCAGGCGGGGTGGCAGGGTGAGTCGGGACCCGGCTCCCAGCAGAGGGCTGGCCCTGGGGATCCGAGAGCCCACGGCCATGCTGGGAGTCTGAGGACAGGCAGACCTGCCCTGGTGGATGGAGGGGAGAGAGCCACACCCTGGGCCACCTGAGGGACATGCCCCACCCTGGATGGTGGAGGGGAGAGAGCCCCACCCTGGGACCTGAATTTGACATAGCTCCACACTTGGGGACCTGCAAGGCCACAGCCCTGCCCTGGCGAGAGTCTGAGGGGCCATGGTTCCCAGGCAGAAGCTAAAGGGGACAGTCATGAGTTTCAGGGTCTCACCTTGGCAGATGGTAGCCAAAAAACGGCCCCTGGGACAGTCACTGCGGGAGAGACAGGGATGGAGACAGAGACACAACACAGACGCCGGTCAGGACAGACAAGGGGAAAATGAGCAGCCAGCCGGGGGTCCCCAGCCCCGCCCTCCTTACCACACAGAGAGGACGTCCAGCAGCCTCCGGGCCTGCGGCAGCCTGCCCTCATCCACGCAGAAGAAGCCCGACGTGCCGTTGGCACCCGCCGTCCTCACATCCAGCTCGGAGTGGGCCAGCGCCCTGGGCAGGGCAGTGGTCAGGCCTGCTCTCCCGCCCTCCCGACCACCCCTCCGGGGACCCCCGGTACCTGAGGAAGCCCATCTCCTCGCAGCTGAGCCCCGCCACCCTGGCATTGGAACGCGAGGAGCACAGCAGCCGCCAGGTCCCCTCCGTCTGGTCGAACACGGTGAGCCGGGCGTCCACGGGGCTGGCCTGCACTGCAGGGTGACAGTCGGCGCCTGGGTCCCACAGTCGTGGTCCTGACCCACCTCCCTGGCCGCAGCCCCCTGCCTGTTTGGTCACATGGTTCTAGCCCCAAGTCCCACAGGGCCCATGAGCAGGGCAGCCGAAGGACCAGAGGCTGGGGCACTGGAGGCCAGGTCACCTGGGACTCCTAAACTGGTTACCAAAACTTGGGCATTCAGGAAGAGGGAAGTCCTTTCAACCAAGGTCCCCAGTTTTCCACAGTGGCTGCACCTATCACTCAGAGGTTGAGGGCCTTCTTTGCCCCCATGAGGCAAAAGGGAAGCTCACCTGGAGCAAAGCTGAGAGATTTCTGGTGACTTTTTTAAAGGCCCAGAAGAACCTCCAGAATTAGGTGAATTGATAATTTCCCTTTTGCTTAGCCAGTTTATTACTTCATTTTGTCTTTCACAGTGTGAAGACCCTTGCCGGATACACCAGATTCATAAAACATTTAAATAACTATCCTGTGGTTTAAGAAAGAAGAATAGCTGTGTTTTTCTGCGGGACTTGTCAGAGCCTTGAATGCAAACATGCCTAATTGTCCACTTAGGCAATGTTCACTCATTCACTCCACGTGCTCCATGCCCAGTGGTGCTGGGACACAAGGATGACCGAGAGACAGCCCTGGGCTCTGCCATCACCAAGTCACCAAGTCTGAAGACAGGAATGAAAAAGTCGCCCAACCAACACGTCCCCAGAAGCTGTGACCTGAGGTGCCGCTGAGCTACACCGGAAGGCTGGGGCGAGCTCATGGGCAGCTGCTCAGTTCTGGGCTCAGGGTGGGGGGAGGGCAGTCTGTGCTGAGCACTGATGTCCCCAGGGGTCCATCGATCTGCCCCACCCCATGCAGTCAGGGGATCCCTGATAACACCTCAGTGGGGTCACCCAGCGCCCTCAGGTGTCTGTCTTTCTGTTTACCAAACACACTGTACATGCCAGGATCTATTTTAGGCAACGGACAAATCAGACTAAAACCCTCGCCTTGGGTTTTTGCCTTGGTGGAGCTCAAGGCCCAGTAGGGGAGTCGGATAATAAACAGGACAAAGGAGTTAAATATGTCATGTGTCTCAACAAAAGAAGGGGTCACAGAGACAAAGGAAGCTGGCGGGAGGGGACAGGCATGAGGTGGCTCATTTCACTAGGTGGGCAGGGACATCTTTGCAGAGAAGGTGGCATCTAAAGATCTGAGAGAGGTGGGAAAGAGAGACAAGAAAACTGCAAATTAGGCCATGAGAGCCCAGGGAGGGGCAGGCGGGGCTGGGCAGCAGGAGATGGGATGGAGCCAGACTTGGCCTTGAGTTGGAGCCAGGTGCAGCCCAGTCACTTGGAGCTGGAAGGCCCGGGCCAGTGTGCAGGCTCCTCCGACTGCAGGTGGGGACAAGCCTGGGGCAGGGGGTGCGGCTGGGCCAGGCCAGGAGCAGTGGACTGGAGAAGATTCAATTCTGGATGCATGTTTCAGGTGGAGTGACAGAGTCTGCTTTGGGATGCACTTGGGAATGGGAAGGCAGGAGGGGGTCAAGGACAAGCCCACAAGGTGTTTGGCCTGAAGCACCAGAAGGATGGAGCTGCTGGCCAGCAGAGGTAGGGACTGACCACCGAGGGGACAGGTTTGCGGAAGGGCCAGCTGGGAGCCTCTGTGGGCTCTCAGGAGCCTCCAGTACGGTCTGAGGCACCTTCTGGGAGACCCAGCCTGGCCTTCTAAGAGGAGTCTGGCAAGGCCACACCACGAACAGCCTCAACCAGGAGGGCAGGGCTTTGGACAAACACCCTGCCCGGCTGAGGACCTACTGAGTGCCTGGCATTAGGCCACACACTCTCCTCACCCCACCATCAACCAAGGCCCTGCAGCCACCAAAGATCATCCCCACTTTCCAGATGGAGAAGCTGAGACAGAAAGAGGGGGCCTCACATGCCCAACATCACCGAGCCAGCAAGAGGCACAGACAGGAGCTGAAAGCAGGCCAACCTAGTGACCACGTCCATGCCCATCCCACAGGTGCGGGACTGAGCCTAGGAGGGACACACGTGCCCAGGAACATGCAGCTAAGAACTGGCAAAGCTGGGATTTGAACTGCAGGGGCGCTGACCCTCGCAGTCCCTGCTCCGTGTGGACCAGGCCTGTCCCCACCTGGCTGCTCTCACCACAGCCAGCACCGAACAGCTTCCTGGCTGGTCTGGGGTGATTATGGCCTCCTGCTCAAGGTGGCACCCACCACTCCCTGAATGTGAAGACCAGAACAGACTTGGGGACAGCGAGGCAGGGGGCGGTGGGATGGGATGGAGTCTTACTTTTTAATGACTCCTAACCATCCTAGAAATTTCCAGCAAGTGTGGGGCTTGAGAAAAAGGAAGGACTTTCCAGTTGTGTGTCCGTGTGTCGAAGGAGATGCGGGACGTGGGGGAGGGTAAGGGAATATCAAATGCCTCCTCTGGTTATTTTTAAAGCCACCTTCCAGGCCACTGATTCTCACCTTTAAATGCTTTCTTCTTGTTTATATTATTTTAAGCAATGCCAAAAGTATGTTCTGGGTCACCTGGTGTGCCTCCTACAGAGTCTGACAGAGGTGTGAAACTCCCAGAAAACCAGGGAGGGCTACCGTGGAGGGGTCATTTTTTGTTTATTTGTTTGTTTTGTAATCTCCCAGTGTTTTGGAAACAGCCAAGTACAACCCAAGGGCAAGGGCACTGGCCAGAATTGGGTCTGAGTAGTGGCCAGTGATTCTCCCACTGAAGACCCAGGACAGCCTAACTCATCTTGGTTCGACACACAACCGGAAAGTCCTTCCTTTTTTCTCAAGCCCCACACTTGCTGGAAATTTCAGGGACGGTTAGGAGTCATTAAAAAGTAAGACTCCACCCCCATCCCACCGCCCCCTGCCTCGCTTATTAAGCAAAGGTGTCCTGAGTGCCTACTGTGTCCCAGGCATGAGCATGGGGAGGACCCAGGGCCGGGGACGGCAGGAACGGGGTATCTCAGGGAGCAGGGGAGCCCCCAGACTGGAGCCCAGAGAGTGCCAGAGGCCAGGGTGAGGTGGGGTGCACTGAGGCCTGCATCCTAGGAGCCTGTGCGGGTGGGGACTTCATCCTGCGACCCCAGGGGTGGGGCAGGTGGAGGGCTTTCTGCAAGAGTCTGACCTCATTGCTCTGCCAGCTGGCCCACAGGGGGTCTCAGACAAGTCGGCTCACCTGGCTGGGTCCCAGTTTCCCACACCCCATGCAAAACACTGGGCTCATGACAGCTCCCACACCACAGGCTTGTTGGGTAAAGGTTGGGACCTGGCATATGTTACCCTTTACCATGGCAACGAATTCGGCAGTTCCTTGACACACAATAGAGGGTGGGAGTGACACCCAGTGGCCACCCAGGCTGCCTGGGTGCGAGGAGCTGTCCCGCCACCCACTAGCTCTGTGACCTGGGGTAAGTCCCTTGACCTTTCTGTGCCTTGGTCCCCCATAAACATGGGCACTTGGCAGGACTGAAAGAACTGATTCCATCAAGCCCCGAGGCCTGTGCCCAGCACAGGCAAACGCCAGCCAGGAGCTCACCAGGAGCGTGCCACCTAGGTGCTCACCAGGAGCATGTCACTGACGCTGGCTTTTTGTGTCTGGAACCTCATCATTGCTCTTGGTGTGAACTGAATCCTTTAAGGAATTCGAGGAGGCGTGGGGATGTGGAAACACACTTCCCTAGGCAAGGCCCCCCTTCTTTCTGCCACCCTGGGGTCAGGGGAGGGCGGCCTGAAGTTGGCATTAGGGCGTATTCACCCATTCACCCCTCGGTTTGTTCCTGCATCTGTTTAGCGCTGAAGCCGGCACACCCGACAGCATCGGGTGAGGGTGAGCCGCTCCTGGCCCTCTCATCTACCAGCCGTGCGTCCTCTCTGGTCCTCCTTTTCCACATCTGGGAAATGGGCAAATAGCAGCATGGCGACCCTGGCTCTCCTCCCTCCCAGGAGAGCAGGAAGGATCCACTGAATTCCTACCGTGCCTCGGAACTCGTTCCAGCCTGTCCCAGGGCACAGAGCACATCTGTACAACACAGTGCAACCCAAGGGAGCTCTGTGACCTGGCGCAAACTAGGTGGCTGAGCCTCCGTTTCCCCATCTGTAAATTGGGGAGAATGACCCCTCCCAGGGCTGCTGGAAGAGGCTGTGGAATGGCACATGTATGAACAATGTATGTATCTTTCTTCCTGGGAGAGATCCACCCTGATATCTTCTAATCTCTTTTAAAAAGTGGAGTTTCTGACTCCCTAATTCAATTCCCTCATGCACTAACGTGTAACTTGTTTGGAGCCTGAAAGACACTGGGTTGGACAAGTGACGTACTTATTAAGACAGTGCCTGGCACCACAGCTGGCCCTCGGTACAGATGCACTATTATTATTGGCTTTTCCACGTGCACTGGCACCTCATTCAAAAATACTTTCACTGGGCTCCGCCCTCCCCACAGTTCCCTCCAGCACTCCCCAGGGGGTCCCAGCCTGCTACACTCACCCGGATACAGTGGCTCCTGGTCACTCCTGAGTAGAACGGTCACTGCAGAGAAGGCAGAGGTGAGGGCAGGCATGCTGCAAGCTGCAGGGCCAGGGGAGGCGAAAGGCACAGGGACCCCTCTCACCGATGGCCCAGGACGCTGCCCCAATGCCCGTCACGAGCAGCAGGGTCCCCACGGTGAGAGCTGCCACCTTGGGTCCAGAGCAGCCTGGCACAGTCCGGCCACCTGCAACAGACACCGTGCTGGGGCCACTGCCAGGCCTGCCCTCACTGCCGCAGGGTCCAGGCACTGGGCCAGCACTGCCCCGCCCCTGGGCTAACCTACCGTGTCTGAGCCTGCTGTGCCCTGGGCCTGGTTTCCCGGAGCTAAGCAGTGGGCAGGGCGGTCCCTCCCCAGCCAGGTGGACAACCAGGTGTCCAGCTCCCCAAGGGCTCTAGCTGGGAAGGGGCCATGACTGGGCTGGATGCCATGACCCTGCCTTTACCCTGGCACTTTCGTGGCTCTTAAGGGACTCCTCCTCCCAGGTGACACTGTGCTTTGCCATTTCCTTCGTCACTCTGTGCCCCCTATTCTTGGACCTCTTGCTTCTGCTGACTTTTCCAGGGGTTCCTGGAGCACCTTAGAGCCATGCCTCTGATGTGTCCCCTCTTCCCTGTTGCCTGGGAGTTCCTCAGTGACTCCTTTTTTTCTGCTGTTCTAGACTCTTTGCCCCTGAGCATCCCCGAGGCCAGACCTCTCTCACAGGACCCAGCTCCAAAATCAAATTCCTTCCCTGGAAGTTAAGAACCCAAGTTTAGAAATTTGCCAGCCCTACTCTTTCCTGGCTGGAATCTTGGGCAATGGCACCATTTCTTTGAGACTCAGTTTCCTCATCTGTTCAATGGGCAACCACCTGCAACCACTTCTAAAAATAACACTTTAAAGGTCTTTCAAATAATACTAACCAAACTCATTTTATGCCATGTGCCAAGCACTGTTCTAAACGCATTAGCTATTCAGTCTGCATATCAGCCTCACATCATGATGCCCACTTTTCCTATGGCTCAGAGAAGTAGAGTCACATGCCCCCTGTGACTCAGCCTGCAAGAGGCAGAGCTGAGATCTGAACCCTGGGCAGACTTGGTGCCAGGTCCCAAGTCTATAACCATGAAGCCTCTCACTGAGCCGTTGGGCCTGGCATAGAGCAAGCACTCCATGCATGCTTTAGACATCATCAGGGTTGTGTGGACCTGGCAACTCCCGTCACCTCTCTGAACCTCTGTATTTTCATCAGTTAAATGGAGCTTGATTCCTCTTCAGTCTTACTGAGCATCCTCTGTGTCCCTGGCACCGTTCCAGGCTTTGGGAGCAGAGGTCAAGACAGACAGACGAGAGAAAGGCTCTCGCGGGACGCCACTCTCATGCGTGTGAGTGGAGAGTGGGGTCTGGCCACAACCAAACATGATCCTTATCATTTCCAGGTGTGGCAAAGGCTGTGAAGAAAATAATGCAGATGGGGGTCTTCTCAAGGGGGAGGAGGCTCCCTAAGAAGAGCCTCTGAAGCAAGGACCAGAATGCAAAGGCAGCCATGCAAAGACATCAAGGAACAGCATGGTTGACAGAGGGAACAGCATAGGCAAAGCCAAGAGACAAGAACAAGCTCACTGCGTTTGAGGGCTAGAGAGGCCCTGGAGGTGACAGAAGGGCACAAGCTTGGGGAGGGCAGTGGGAACCAAGGCCAGGGCCAGCCAGGAAGGCCTGGTGGCCCCAGAGGAAAGAAGAATTTTATTTCCAGTGCAACAGAGGTCCTGGAGATTAAATGCCAACTTGTCAGCTAGAGATTATCAGAGGACCAAAGAAACAAGACCATTAATGGCCTTCCACTGGCCCTGCCCTGTGCTCTGCTGCCTGAAGGTGCTCCCAGGGCTGCAGGAGCTCCCGTGTCCAGGGCAGCATGGCTGGTGGGCACAGTGCCAGGTCAGCACCCGGAACAGAGCAGGGAGTGGTCCAGGACCTTCCTGGGAGAGTCATTGTTCAGGTGGCTTAAGAATCTGAGAGCCCAGTGGCTCCCATCCAGGCATCAGGAAACACCCCATCCCTCCAAGAGGCCCCGGGGTGGGCCCAGCGCAGCACCTGTTGGTTGACCCTGCCTGTCTTGGAGGGGAGGGCTGTACCCACTCTGAGCTCTGCCTTTGACCACCTTCCTGGTTCCACGGCAGGGGTTGGGGGTCTTGGCTTCCTGCAGCCTGAAGGCTCTCGGGGCCTTTGTCCTTGGATATGCCTGCCAGGGACGTGGGCTGTGCAGGACTCAGCCTATAGGCTCTGTGCATCTGGGGGGATGGGAAGCAATGCCATCCTGTCTCCCAGGGTGACAAGAAAGCACCTCCTTCCACACCAGGACTTTGAGTACCTCCAAAACAGGTCCCTCTGGTGGGACAGGATGCATCGTCACCTGAGTGCCCTGGTGTGAGAGACGTCCTTCCTGGGCATGTTTGCTGGGACAAGAAGCATTCTCGTGCCAACTGAGAGGTGGCACCCTCCTGCCCCCACTCCTCCATGAGACTCTCCGTTTCTCAGGGCATGCCCCAGGTGTCCTCCAGCTTCTCACAAAGTGACATCTGCCTCCTTCAAAGTGACATCTTTGAGTCTCTCAAAGCCCTCTCAGTAGCTCCGTGTCCTTGTCTTACATGACCTGAACTTCCTGCATGAGACTGTTTCTCTTTGGAGACGCCGCACACACACCTCGGATCCTCTGACCCCTCCAGGGGTCTCTGCTCACCAGGCTCCGCCTCCAGGCTCTCCGCCCACCCCCAAAATCCCAAGTTCATGAGATGGCTGGGAGCTCCTCCCCATCTCTCCTGCTCTCTCCTCCATCTGTCTCACCTGCCGCGGTTTCCACTCTCTGTCCCCAGCCTTGGACTCTGTTCTGAGTCTCAGATCAGGGACCTCTTAGATGTCTTCCCTGAAGCCTCCCAGTCTCCTCTCAACTGTCTCGAGGCCTCATCCCCAGGACTGTCCGTCAACTGCAGGACACTTCCTTCTCCCTAAAGTGCCAGCTCCCCCAGCCTGGCCAGGACTCCTAAGTGACTCTCTTGTCACCATTCCTTCCCTCCCCCTGGTCCTGCCTCAGTTCTGCCCCATCCAACCACTGAGCTGTCTTCCTTCTTGTCCCCCTCCACGAGGAAGCCTGGGGAACCTACTTGTCCCTTCTTAACCTAGAACCATCCATGACTCCCTAGCACCCACCAGGATGGAGGCTAAGGCCCTCAGCCAGACATGTCCAGCCCTATAGGGTATAAGTGTGACTTTTAGAGATTTGAGGGTTGGACGTGTTTCCCAAATTCCCGGACAGCATGTGGCTCCTATCAGACACCTCACAGAGCTTCCTAAGTCACTGGAACCACAGAACTCTTACTACAGTTAGAGAAATGAATCGTGCCCTCCAGCGCCATCTTGTGGAGAGACCCAGCACTGCAAGGAACCCCAGGCTCCTGGGTGGGCTCAGAGCCTGGTCCAGTGGCAGCACCCACTTCTCTCCCAGCTCCCTTCCAGCGTCACCTCCAGAAACACCAGCACTAGGCTGCCCTCAGCTTCAGCCACCTCTTCCCCTGCTGGCACACACGACCTATCCCTCCTTCATCCTTTGATTTGGAACTCAGAAGTCACCTCCTCCGATTCCAAGACCCCAGAAGCACTGAGGGCCTTGGGCACTTCAACAGCAAGAACAGGAGCACAAACACCAGGGGCCTTGGCAGCAGCCAGGGCTCTCGGAATCCCACTCTAAGGCAGCCCAGTCCTGTCCCTGTCCTGTCCCGTGAGTCCTAAGTCCTTGCCGCTGATAATAAGGAAGATGCTGTTATTGTCACCCTGATTACAGACCAGGAAAGGAGCCCCAAAGAGGCGCAGACACCAACCCCGGGACCTAACAAGCAGGTACAGCATCAGAATCCATCAGCAGCCGTGTCCAGACTTGACCACCATGCCCCGCGACTCTCTCCCAGCCAGACCCACTGGGTCCACTCTGTCCACCTGGGTACTTGGTGCTTTTCTCGCCTGGTTCATTCACCCAACCCTGGTACCTCCCTCTGATCAGATCCAGAAAAGAAACTATCTCAAAGGAGCCAGGCTGTGGTCCACCTGCTCAGCGGGGCGCGGAGCACCTTCTCCAGAGTGACAGGGAAGCTGGGTTCACTCTGAACCACAGCCGAATGGTTTGGGGTCTGAGGGTCTGTATGGCTATCTACACTGACACTGAGACCCGAGGAGGCCACAGGCCTGTGCTAGTCACATCGGCCAGTATACTCAGTGCTTCCTCATGCCATGCTGCGAGGAATACCATTACCATCTTCTTTATACAGAGGAAACAGGCCCAGAGAGGGGAAGCTATTTGCCCAGGGCCACACAGCTAGAAAACACTGCGGTCTGGGACTGAATGCTGGTTCCAGGAAGAAGACGAGGAGTCAACCCCAACTGGGGTAGGGTGGGAAGACCGTCCTTCCAGCTGGGTCCCCAAGTGTGGAAGAGGCTGAGAGGGAGGCCGGCTGCCTAGAGCCCTTGAATGCCATCTACTCCATGGGGGGCTTCTCTGCTCCTCTTCTCTCTCCATCCACCTGGGTTGAGTCCAAAGTCCTCCCTCTGCTCTTTTGCCCCCAGAGCCAGGAGGCGGGAAGAATGTGTGGGCTCAGTGGGGGTCCTGACTCCCTGGGACTCTAAGTCTGCCAACCTCTGTCAGGACAGCTGCCCTGTGCCATGCCGGTGCCTTATGTGTTTCACACGCCCAGCGACCTCAGGGAGGGAATACTGGCTCCACACTTGACCCAGGGGGCAGAGAAAAGGGAGACTGAAGCCCAGAGAAATGTGTTCAGTTGCACAAGATCACACAGCAAAAAAGTGGCAGGAGCAATTTCAAGTGCAAGGCCTGTGTGTTTGACCTTAACATCTGTGCCCTTAACCACGGCAGCATACCAGTGTCCTGACCCCACCTCATCCCCCTCCCCAGTAGAGGACAGGTTCAGGGTGAGCTGAGGAATCACTGGGGGTGAGGGGAAACTGAGGCAAGGTGCCAGGAAGGTCATCTGGGGTAGCAGGGAGCCAGGGGGTGGCACAAGTACCCAGGGCATAGAGTTAATGGTTAATCAGGTAGACGAGGCTGCAGAAGGGGGTGGGGATGGGCCTTGAAGGGGGACCAGAGAGGGGGCTCCCTGCGAGTGGAGGGCTGCAGAAAGCACAGCAGAAGGGCACCAGGCAGAGCCCAAGCGGTGGCTCAGGAAAAGGGGGACTCACCCTCCTTCTGGGCCATGTCCCAGCCTCTTGTTAATGATTCCCCGGCTGACCTCCTGGGCCGGGGTGGGACCTGTGGGGAGATGAACAGGGAGGCAGGACCTGGGGGAGCCCAACCCAGTCCAGTCCTGGTGCCCCCAGTCCCAGGCGTTCATCCAGGGAGGCTGGAGGGACTGGGCCCTGGCCAGAGCACACCATGATCACGGACTCAGATTGGGCTGGGTTCAAGGATAGGGTCAGCATCTGACCAGTGCCAGGGGGACTCCTGGATTTGCAGGGCTGAGGACCCCCAGGCCTGAGCCTGCAGAGGAGGGACTGAGGATTTGAACCCCTGGGTCTGAGGGAGAGGGCCAGGGGCCTGAACTCTGGAGCCCTAGGGAAGCAGGAGTTTGGGGGCCTGGGCTCCGAGTCTGACCATGGAGAGAACTGGGGTCCAATCTCTAAGTCTGACGGAGAGTGGGCTGGAGCTCCTGGGTGCTTGGGAAGAAGTCGGATAGCCCATGCTTGGGGTCCCTGGGAGCCCTGTATTGGGAGGTGGGCATCAGATTGGGTAGGGGGTGAGGGAACCCACGTCCTCAGGATTGCAGCTGAGTCTGGGGCCCCTGGTCCTTACCCTGGGGTCCAGCAGGTGGGGGAAGAGCCTCGAGATGGTACGGTTTAGGGTCAGTCTCCAGGCCTGGGCAGCGGCATGGTGGCCCCGCAGCGGGCGGCCTGGGAGGCAGAGGCAGCGGAGGCGGCAGCAGCGTGGGGCCTGCTAGGCCAGGCGGCCTCACCTGAGGAGGAGGGGGCTGGGCGGGAGGCGGGGGCTGGGCGGGAGGCGGGGGCAGGGGCGGGGAGGGGCTGGACCAAGGGATTGGCGGCCCCAGAGGCCACCTGGCTGGTGGGGCCGGGCACACGGGGGCTGGACCAGGCAGCCCCAGCCCCGCCTGGACTCCTTTCCAGAGGCGCGCAGGTGGCCGGTGTGCGCCGGCTGGGGTGGTTAGAGGACCAAGGATGGCGGCCCAAATCCAAGGGAACCAGATGGAGGGCCTGGCTGTCCCAGCCCACCCGGCCACTGCTGCTTCTCCTGCCCCTGCCCCGCCCATCCCGGGTCCCTCACCCCAGTCCCAGTGTCAGCTTCGGCCCTGTGCCTTCTCCCTCCCCTCACACCTGTCCACCTCTGCCCCTTCCTCGTCACTCCGTCCCGGGCTGGCCCAGCTCATCCTCCCGCCAGCCCCCTCCCCCCAGCCGCTTTCCTAAAGTCACGGGGGCTGGTTTGCTTTGGCAGCCTCTCTGCCGCCTGCCGCGGTGACCTCTGGAGCCGGGAAAGTCCTAGGTAGGGGGATGGGGGCTTGGCCCGGAAAAGGCAGCACCGAGTGCTGAGGCCCAGGCCAAGTGGCCGGAAGTGTCCAGGGGCAGATACACGCTGTCCCGCCAGCAGCCAGTAGCCGTCCACGTCAGGCCCCAGGGTCAGATAAACACCCAGACAGGCCCCGGTCGTCCGCAGCCACCTGCCTGCGGTCGGTCGGTCGGACTCGCCCCAACAGCCAGACCAGGACTGCGCCCCAGATGGGCTGTCCCCTCACCATTAGGCCCACCTGCTCACCCACGCATGCTCTCTGTGTCCAGTCCAACCCACAGACCTCAGCCTCAGCCCTGCGCAGGGGACGCACCGGCTTAGCCTGCCTGGAGCTGGTCCCTAATCTCCCTCCCTCTGCCCTGTCCCC
>JAJEJO010021280.1:0-14885 GCA_020662805.1 Glaucomys volans | reverse complement strand
ATAATCCCCTGATGGATTAACTGAGTGGTGACTGAAGGCAGGAAGGGGTGGCTGGAGGAGATGTGCATTGGGGTCCTGCCATTGGGGAGTATATTTCCTATCTGGTGAATGGAGTCCCTCTCTGCTTTCTGATCACCATGAGGGCCCCTTCCCTCCATCACATTCCTGCCGAGTCATCCAGCCTCCTCTTGAGGCCTGAGGAATGGGGAAGGCCATCTTTGGACTGGGAACTCTGGAATCATGAGCCCTAATAAATGTTTTCTCATCGAAATTGCTCTTGTCAGGAGTTTTGGTCACAGCAGCAAAAAATGCTGACTAAACCCTTGGGACATTTTGGTTGCTACATTTACTTCTTCAAAGGGTCAAAATTTAATAAAAACAAATGATGACAATGAAGAAAAAAGTATGTATGCATTATGTGTTTTTTCAACTATAACATTTATTAAAGTTGCTATTCAGTTACTCTCTGCACATGTGACTGTGCATATAGGTCTGAGAGTGCACATGTGCCTAAATGTAGGAATACATGTATTTTATCACATATGTGCACATGAATATAACACATTTTTAAATTTTTGCTGTACATCTTTTCTTCCAATTAGTGGAATTTTTTAGAATTCTTGTATATAGTCATAGAGTTCTTAATTGTGTAGGAAAAGTACACATTTGCTCTACAAATAAATCTTTTCATACCTTGTAAGTAAATTATTCAATATTACCTTCTTAATTATATTCTACTAGCACTAACAATAACATCAAACATGTCACTTCCAGCAGAATAATTTTGAGAAATGATTGAGATACTAGACATGGGGTAAGAAAAATGAAAGCATTTTTGAAATTGAAAGATGTTCTAATTGAAGTTAGGGAGATGACTAATAACAGGAGGCATCATTGAACTGTTTACAAATTTGTTCTTTTGCTATTGGAATCAAACCATAAGAAAAGCTTGTTACTAGCCAAATAATCATGGGAAAACATGGAATCACAGCAAAACAAAATCACTATAGAAGAATCATCGTATATGCTAAAAGTCCCAAAGTTTTTGTAGAAAGCAGGCAAGAAACACAGGCAATGAATAAGACCAAAGGCACCCAGTTGATTGACAGTGCTGCTGCCTCAACTATGTCCTCAGGGGTTCTCTGCTCCCAGATCTATTAGGTAGTGGAGTGCTGTGCTCCAGGTACCCTGGGGAGTTCCTCTACTCTCTCTTGCAGCTCCCTGGAGCTATCTCTCCTCTATCTTGTTGCTCTCTGCCAGGCACATAGGCGGTGGGTGTGGATGCATCTTCTTGGAGAAATGGACATGGTTATCATCACGTTATGCTCCTCCAGGTCTCTGACATATCCGTGTACCAAGTGTGCTCCACCAAAAATCAGTACAGCTGCCTCTCCTTTCCACTGATTACCATTACCATATCTTTGACCATCCATTTACATTCTAACATATATTTGTCTTACATTTATAAGTGGGATTTCTTACAAACACCATATAGTGTGCTTGCTCTCTCTCTCTCTCTCTCTCTCTCTCTCTCTCTCTCTCTCCTTCTTTCTTAGTTAGCACATTCACACATTGAAATGATATAGCTGTATTTAATGCAGTAATAATTAATATAGCTGTATTTAATTCTTATAATCAAGAATAAGCAAAGTTAATTTTGAAGAGCCCTTTTCTCTGAATGAAATGTCTAGCATCAGAGTGATGCATTCCACTGGTAATTGAAGAAAACAGGAACCCATAATCTCTTCTGAATCTGGCAAATATCCTTATGCTAAATCAAGACACAGGGCCACATGGCAGGGACAGGAAGTAGGCAGGTGCAGGGCTGTGTGGAGAGAAGCAGCCACTGCTTCACCAGCTGACAGTAGAACTGGAGGGGAGGTTTGTGCTGGAGACTGAAGCAGTGAGGGTGGAGTGTTGATCCAGGTCTGACAGTAATAACCTGCCATTTACTCAGCCTGGTGGCTGCTGATGGTGAGAGTGACACACGTCCCTGATCCAGTGCCACTGAACCTCATTGTGACCCCAGCTGCCTGTGTGGATGCCTAGCTGATGAGCAGCTTAGGATCCTGTTCTGGATTTTGTTGGTAACAAGCCAAGTAGTCCTTATTATAAGAATCCCATCAAAGACTCTGGCTGGACTTGCAGCTGATGGTGACCCTCTCTCCTGCAGACACAGCCAGGGAGTCTGGATTCTGAGTTATCCCGATGTTCACAAACAACCCTGAAATTAGGAATGGGTAATAAACAAACAAGCACACACCATCATACGTGATATAATAAGCTACTGAAAATGCACTTTCTAATAAGAAGTCACCATTGAATTAAATTCATAGTCATTCTTTCACATTGTCATAAACTAATTTTTAATTAACATTTTAATTCAATGAAATAAATTTTATACTATGACGTATTTTCTGATGACATGGTGTCACTTTTAATATTCTCACCAGAGACCCAGAGCCACAGTAACATGCACTCCTGGTGCTGGGACATCATCCTCCTGCCCTGATCTTCCTGATGACCTCAGGTCTCTTGCAATGTTTGCATTTATAAAATGTGAGGAGCTGGGTGGGTTCTGGAGCAACTTAAACAAAGCAGTCAGCAAACAGGGAAGCAGACTGGACTGTGATGAGGAAATACCTGATGTCAATTAAGGACAAAAATTACGCAAATGTGTCCAGATAGGAGCAGAAAAGACAGAACTCAACAAAGAAGTCAAAGACAAAAAATGACTAGATGCTCAAAGGAACAGATTCGTTTGAATCAAAAACCTGTTTCCATGCATTGAGTTTTGCAGACCTGAGAGACAGGCTATGTCACAGCAACAATCTCATGGAATGACAAAACCTGCTAGAAAACCAGCAAAATTATCAACCAACAGAGCAAGATGAAGGGACGGAGGGAGGAAGATGGAGGAAAGGTTAAAGAAGGAAGGGAGACAAAGAGAAGTGACAACATTGGGGCCAGTTTCCATCACCCATGACCAGGACAGGTCTGCACTGTGGGAACCTTGCCCCTGAGGCTCTGAGCCTCACTGCCATCACCAGAACACCAAGACCTGGCTCTGCAGCCACAGCCAGAAGGCAGTCCAGAACAAACTTTTGGAGAGCCCTGTAGGACCCCTTTCAAGCCATGGGTGAGGCTCTCAGTTAGACTCAGTGTGCACCAGGACACTGCACACCACCTTCTCAGGACTGCCAGGACTGTGGCAGGCTCTGATTAAACAGGGATGTGGAGAGGGAGAAGTAGGACTTCCCTGGGCAGAGGGGACTGCCACAAACCCTGCTCAGGGTGCTCTTCCAAAGTGCATGCTTTAGAGGGGAAGGGCCCACCAACCTGCATCAGTTACAGCCTCAATGGACTCAATTACAGCCTCACTGCTGAGCAGACACTTGGAACCTTCTGAAGAGACACAGCCAATCAAGTCCTCACCAAATCCAGAGCTGTTCCTTTATTGCATTTTCTCCAAATATAGAAGACACTTGATGTCCCTGGGCTGGAAAGGCAGGCCCCTGCCTCCCTCTCTCTTTCCATCCCAGCACACACTAGGGGATTTGCATGTGGCTCCCTGGGGAGGAACTTACTCTAAGGCTGACATAAAAACTCAGCTCTAACCTGGCCTTCACTCACCAGGACTCCTCAGCTCAGCTTCTCAAAATGAGGCTCTTTGCACAGCTCCTGGTGCTGCTGGTGCTCTGGATCCATGGTAAGGAAAGCGGGCATAAGGATGGAGAATGGGGAGGGAGGTGAGCCCAGTGACCCCCATTCTGCCTATGTGTGCTCTGTCCATGTGAGGGATGAGCTGGTCTTGTCCTCAAGGATGGAGCAGGTGATGATATTTCATGTGAGAGAGTACAGTCAATAAAGATGAAGAGACTGGGCTCTGATCAGGATTGACCCATAAAAAAAGGGAACTGCTTTAGCTTACAAAACTAGTGTCCTTTTTAAAAATTGAATAATTTCATAATGTAGATCAAAATCAAAAACATAATTTATTTGAAAAAACACAGAAAATGCTAGTAATTCTCATAATACTTACATGTGACATTGCTTTTCTCTCTTTTGTCAGGATGCTGTGGGGATGTTGTACTGACACAGAATCCTTCCCTGACTGTTACCCCTGGACAAACAGCCTCCATCTCCTGCAGGTCCAGTCAGAGCCTCCTGTATAGTGATGGAAAAACCTATCTGCACTGGGTTGTACACAAGCCAGGCCAGTCTCCACGGGGCCTAATATATCAGGTTTCCAACCGGTACACTGGGGTCCCAGACAGGTTCAGTGGCAGTGGGTCAGGGACAGATTTCACACTGAAAATCAGCAGGGTGGAGGCTGAGGATGCTGGAGTGTATTATTGCTTGCAAGAAATACATGGTCCTCCCACAGTGGTTCAGCCCCAAACAAAAACCTCCTTGACAGGGAGTCCCAGCTGCCACATGTGCTGCTGATCTGGCAACAGCATGGCAGATTCTGAATCTGTGAGAGGAAGATGCTCGGAACTCAGGGGAGCATGGTGCAGCTGAGGGCTGTGGACCATGACTTCTTGGTCACTGCTTAGTTCAAGCCCATTCATAGCCCTGTCAGCTGCAGCAGTCTGGCTTGGCATATGGAGGACAGGAGCAGAAGTGGTCCAGACACCTCCTAATTGAACAGACAAAATGAGGACAAGACTCTGGTACAGAGATATGATGGTGTAGGGAATGTCCTATGGTCCCTCCATGCTTGGAAAAGCTGTGTTTTGTTTTTTTTTTTTTTGGTGAAATAGGGACTCAAACCTAATTACAGACACCAAAAATGATTGCAATGATTAATAAAATTAAAATTACAAAAGTGGATTTTATGTTGGCACTCAAACTTGCATTTCTCTTACTATTCCAAGATTCAGCTCAGAGACAGTGATGATACACGATCCACTCCTCCTGCCTATCACCCTTTGACTGTCTACCTCCATCTTGGGAAGGATCAGATTTGGAAAAGTGACTCATATGTCTCCTAGAGGGTGGAAGTTTGCCCCTGGTTTTGAATGCAATAAAAAGATAATAGGGCTCCTGGTGAATGCAATGAAAGCCAAAAGGTCCACTTTTTATTCATATTCCTGGAGCTCTGTGGTGCTGGTCACACAGGAAATTGACAACTCACCCTGAAGCTGTGGAAAGATGACTCTGCCACAACCACTGGAGCTGGAGGAGGACCTTGAATGTCAGGAGGAGAGCTGCCCACTGACGGCTGCATTTCAGTCTTCTCAGTCCTGAGCTGAGAACAGCCTGGACTCCAGAGGGACCAGACTCTAAAGGAATAATTTGTCTATTAGGTGGCAATTTGTTTCTTAGCTACAGAAAACTAGCAGGATGTCAATGAGCCACATGTTAGCAGGAGAATCGGAAAACTAAATTCTAGGGGCAATGGTCCCTCATAGCTCATGGCTAAGGGTCACTCAGCTCTCCATGTGGGCTGCACTGTCATTGATTCTGTGGATCTTGTTTAATTATACTAATTATAAAATCTGCTTTGCAGTTACTCCTGGGTACAAATGTCTGTGCATATTCATGTAAAAGAATGTATGCATATGAGTATGTGAGTATCTATGTTACACATACATCAGGTATTACACACATGCATGAAGTGTTATCAGATTTTCTCCACCGCACCTTCACTTTCATTTAGGGAAACATCAGAGCATGATTGTGCCTGAATATAGATTTCTTAATTTGATAAGAGCATTATTACAATCAAACTGTCTGTACTACAAATTTGTCGTTTTACACCACATAAATATTCAGTTTGTAAGTTTTCAATAAATTTATAAAAGTATTAACAATAATACCAGAGATACCATTTCCAGAATATTAAATTCAGAACAAGATTGAGAGGCAGAGCATGATGGAGGAGCAGAGAATGTTCTTTCCACTTGCTCTGCTGCTGGGATTTGAAGGACAGGAATGCAGCTCACATCCAGGTAGGCATTACAAGAAATTCACTAGATATCACTTGTCAGAGATTCAGCGAGGCCCCACATTTGAGGACATAAGCAAATCCCCCAGATCCCAGCAGGCACAGTGGCCCTGTGTCACCACAGCCAAGCAAATGCACAGGAAAGTAGAACACAGCAAATGCATTTGGCACAGGAGTGAGCTCTGTGTTCTTAACTTTTGAGTGAAGATCTGCAGTGTAGATGCAGCCCCAGGTTCATGCCACCCTCACCCCTGCGAGAGACTGAGAGTCCTTATCAGACACTTCCAGTCTGTCTCAGCAGTGCTTACCTCTTGACCTAAAGACCATCTGGGAAATCACAATCCCAAGGCAGTCACAGGGAATAGGGGACCCAGGGACATTCAGCTCAGAGGCACAGAGGGGACTGCAGTCTGATCCTCCTTGAGCTCTGCAGCACGAGAATGACCTTCTAAAATCACTGGAGAAATTTTCCAGGCAGGTGTGATCACATTGTGGGGAGGAGAGTGCCACAGGATCTCCTTTCTAGCTCTGATGTGAAGAGCCCACTGTGAACAATCAGGGAGCTTGACCAGATGGACATGATTCCATTCAGGCATGGAGACATGGAGATGTGGAGATGCATATGTTGGTGGTAGACAGCTGATGGGAAAACTGCATGCAACTTCTATCCAGAGTGGTCTGACAGCCCACCCTATAAGAACCCTGAGAAGACACAAAACCAAGATGACCAGCTGAGACTGATGTCTCCTCAGTCCCAGGGGGCAATAACAATCTGGAGTACATACACCAAATCCAGGTGTAAATTCCGTTCAGAACTGTCCCCAGCAGCCAGAATCTCTAAAATAGACCTCTGCACTACATCCACCCAGGAAGGTCAACAATCTAAATATTGTGAAAAAATCCTCACATAAGGTGCTTCCAGTTCTGAATATGAGAGCAGAGAGGTGGAGAGTCCTTTCAGCTGGCTCCACTTCTAATCTGTTCCAGCGTGGGGAGGTGAGAAATCTTAAAGGGAGGTCTGGTTAGTATCACACAGTTCTGGAAACCCTAAGAGGACCACAGCCCAAGAAGAAGGACACAGGAGAGTGAGGAACAGGATACAGACACTCAGCTCCAGGGACACCTGTGGAAAAACTTAGATATTTTAATTTAGAATTTTTCTTTCTCTTTCTCTTTTAAATTCTTCATGTTTTATTCTCAGATTCACACTTTTTATCTTTTATTCTTTTCTTCGCTTTTTTATTTTTAGACTACATTTTGATTCATGTGTTAATTTCATGTGTTAATTTCTGGCTAAATTTTATGACTGATTCATGTATGTGCATATATAATATGTTTCCAGGTTATTATCCCAATTATAAAATTTATTTCCCTTCTATTATCCTTTTACTCTTTCTTTCTGCTCATCTGGGGGAGTAAATTTTCTTTGTTGCTTTTGGTTTGTTTGTGCTTTTTGGTTGGTTTTATCCTTTGTTTTTTATTTTGTTTGTTTACTTGCTTTTTGTGTTCAATTTCCTTTTTTTATGTTCTAGCATGGTTTTTGCTCTGGAGTGCTGGGTGGCCTTCTGCTCTACTTGTTGCTGGTTTCGTTTCCCTTATTGTCCCACACCATTTTCTCTAATAGCAGAGACATCCTGCTCTCCCTCACCTTCACTTCCTCCTCTTTGGGGCCTCAGCCACAGCATGGCCTCCACTTCACAGCAGATGCTCAAGGTCAAAAATGTGATGGCACCTGCAAACCCCACCATTGCTGCATCAGAACCCTGGCCACCATCTTCCAAGTCCACATGTCCATGAAGGAGTTGGATGAGCAGATGCTCAATGTGCATAACAAGAACAGCAGCTACTGTGTGGACTGAATCCCCCACAGCATGAAGCATGCTATGTGCCACATCCTCCTGCCCAACTTCAAGACCTGGGCCAATAGATGAGCCATCCAGTAATTGTTCAAGTGCATCTCTGAGAAGTTCACAGCTACCTTGCTGTTCCAGTCCCAGAGGCTGATCTGCAGGCACACCTGCTTGTCCTTGGGTCTCTCGTGCTGTCCAAGGGTACAAAATACCTCACTGTTGTTTCCTACAATTATCAAGATGCATTTCATCACCAAGCTGAAAAAAGAGCTCCTACCCTCCCCTAATCTTTCCACTCAAGCACAGGCAGGGCGTTTGCATGCTGCTCCCTGGGGAGAACCTTCTGGTAAGACTGCAATTAAACCTGAGCTCTAATCTGACCTTCCCTCACCAGGACTCTTCATTTCACCTCAAAATGAGGCACCTTCTCATCTCCTGGGGCTGCTGATGCTCTGGATCCCTGGTGAGGACAAAGAGGATATGGAAGATGAAGGGGGAGGGAGGTGATCCATGAGGCCCCCATTCTGCCCAAATGTGCTCTGTCCACATGACAGATGTGCAGGTATGTCCTCCACGATGAAGCAGGTGAGGATGAGAATGTAAGAGAGAAGATTCCAGAAGGAGAAAAAATCTGGGCTCTAATAAAGTTTGTCAATTGAAACAGGAGCCAGATGTGGGTAAATTTTGGGGAGTCCATTGTAACTTACAATGCTTAAATTCATTTTTTAAAATTGAATTGTTTAGCATGTAAATCAAAATAACAAAAAAAGCCTGCAATACCAAAAAAAAGGAAAAATTTTAAGACAAAAATATCAAAAGTTTTTTTCATGTTTCATTTATCTTTCATGATTTAAGTATCCATTGGGGATTTGGGGCTGGCCCAGAATCCTCACTCCCTACCTGTCACCCTTGGACAACAAACCTCCATCTCTGCAGGTCCAGTCAGTGCCTCCTACACAGTAATGAAAAAGCCTGTTTGCACTGGACAGTACACAAACCAGACCAGTCTCCATGGAGCCTAAAATATAAGGTCTCCAAAAGGTGGCCTGCACTCCCAGACAGGTTCAGTGGCAGTGGATCAGGGAAAAAAAGGAGGGTGGAGGCTGAGGATGCTAGCGTGTATTACATTCTGAAAGGTACACATTATCCTAACAAAGTGGTGCAGACCTTAATAAAACCTCCTCTCCTCTGTGGTCCAGCTGCCACATATGCTGCTGGTCTGAAAGTAGCACAGAAGATTCTCTGAATGTATGAGAGGAACACACTGGGAACTCAGGGGAACAGGGTGCAGTTGGAGGCTGTGGACCACAACTATCTTGGCCACTGCTCAGGCCAAACCTATTCATGGCCCTGTCATCTGCATCAGCCTGAACTTTTATATGGAGAACAGGATCAGAAGTGGCCCATGTTCCTTCTGAATGAACAGACAGGATGAGCATGAACAGTGCAGAAGAAACAGGACCTGTGCCCTGGGCAAGTCTCTCAGGGATGGCGATGGTTTAGGGGACTTCTAATGGTCTCCTTGTGCTTGAAATAGCTGTTCTTCATGAAATTGGGTTTCACATCTAATTACAAACACAGAGAAATGCCTCAGCCTGCAATAATTAATAAAAGAAAAATCATGGAAATGACTTATTGAGTTGGCACACAATTTTGCATTTACTATTACTCTAGGATCCAGCAGAGATGTGGTGATGGTACAGACTGCAGTCAGCCTGCCTGTCACCCCTCAACTTCCTGCCACAGTACTGGGAAGGGTCGGAGTTGGAAAACGCACTCATCAGTTGCTGAGATGAAGGAAGGTTGTGCCCTGGGGCCCTAAAAGTGTAGGGCTATTGGGCACTCTGCAAACTCTGGGTGTCTACTGCCTCCATGATTCCTAAAGGTCCTGACTAGATGTCCCTCAGGTCATCTCACATGATACCAGTGAGACCAGCAGGGCACAGGTGAGCTTCCAAATGGGGATTTTGCCCACCCAAATGCCAGGACATGACTTGAGGGAGGCTGTCACTCAGGAGAGCCTTTATGGTTAAGGTGAATATGATGTTGAGTCAAAGACAGAGCTGGGCTGGGCAGGCCAGCAGGAAATTCAGTGGGAGTCCAGGTGCAAACTGCAGACACACTGAAACCACAGAAGGCAGCATCCTGGGAAGAGTCCTAAAGGAATGAGGGAGGTCTCCTCTGCTTCCTGACCCAGTCACTTTCCACTCACTCAGCACAGCACATGTCCAGAGTATCCCAGCCTGGTTTCCAGAGCTTGGCTACTGTCCCATCTGTTAAAGAGGCTTCATGCAATTGCCCAGGTCTGACAGGGTCTCTTCTTCTGTAGAGTCCAATATATGGAATAACCACTATCTCTGCGGACTATTAAATTGGGCAAATTTCTCTGGAAAATATAAAGAGAGGTGAGCAGCAACTCATCTACAATGAGCTGTTCCTTCTATGGAAATTATCATATTCATTTCACCTATATATCTGTTGTCTCACCAATATGATGAATCTGAATGTGCTTTGGTTCTCTGCTGAAATTGATACAATGGCTGAGTTAGGGCCTCCTCCCTCCTAATTGAATGTGAAAGTTCCTTTGAACTTGTAATTATATTATAATGTGGAGATATCAGATTCAGTATCAAAAAAATTAAGGTGTAGATCGATCAAAAAATGTACATCACATGATCCCACCAAGGGTGAAAATTATTGAAAACTTAAAACTGACAGCAATCATGTCTACTCCATAATGTTAAATAATGAATGCAATTTCCATTAAATAATACTAATTATAAATGTATGGAAATGTTAATTCTCAACAAGGGGTGTGGGGAAGAATAGAGTCACTTTAAATTAAGTAGAGGGAAGTGAAGGGAGGGGAAGGGTATGGGGGATGAAATGATAGTTGAGTCAAACAGATATTATTATGTCATTAACATGTATGAATGCATGGCTGATGTAATAATACAATATGTATAATCAGAAAAAGGAGATATAATACCTCATTTATACATGCATTTATACATTTGTACATTTATTCCACTGTCATATACAACAATTTATAGCAAATGACATAAAAATTTATAGATGTATGGATATACTGGCCTTCCTATACTCTATTTACTACTGCTTTACTACGAATTTTTCTTCCAAAAACTGGCCATATCAGCATGGCAGTAAGCTGTGGGAATATAAGTGATAATTTGCATTGGAAAATACATTATACTCCTTCTTCTGTGTGAGAAGACAAACTGTATTTCAGGTGAAGGGGAGTACAAGATAATAGGACTCCTGGTGAATGCAACTGAAATACCAACTTACTGTTTTATTACAAATTTAACTTTATATAAGAAAGGTTATTCATTTGAAAGAAAAAGAAAAAACATAGTTTAAATGTAACAAAGAATTTTCTGAGTAGGTGATGCTTAAAATATTTGGAATATCAGACCCCTCAGTGTCATCTTACAGAGTCCCCAGGAGAGAGCAACCACCTGCGGCTCCCTGAATCCCCAGAACAGAGCTCCGGTCTTCCGGGGCCGTATTACAGTGTCTTTTGGAGAGAGCTCCCACCTGTGGTGGCCTGAGCCCCCAGCCCCAGTGGTGCCATTTTATAGGGCCCTTTGGTGCCATTTTATAGCATCTCCAGGGAAAGAGCAAATGCCTGTGGCGGCCTGACTCCCCAGCAGGGATCTCAGGCCAGTTGGTGCCAATTTATAGCATTTCCAGGAGAGAGCAACCACCTGCAACTGTGAGAGCCCCCAGCATGGAGCTCAGGCCTGACTGGGCTATCACGCCCAGGGTCTCCATCACTGAGCACAGTTCTGCAACCCCTCCCCAACTTGGTCTAGTGCCCAGACCCACACCCTGGCCTGGTGTCAGCACCAGACCACCTCTGCCCAGAAGCATTGATCATAACTATCATGGACGTAGTGGGACAGCACCCTTCTTGGGTCACCACTTGATGAAACACCTTTCAAACATCAGGCCATTGAAAAATAAGAGGTTTCAACTGTACAGTATATTTTCATGGCAGAATGTTTTTAAATTAATTGTAATACTATGATTACTCCTAATATACCCACTATGTTCCTATCTTTCCCTTTTATTAATATGCTTATCACTCTATCTCCCTCTTGTATATCCATTTCCTTAGAGAATCTCTTTTTTCTCAGGCTAAAAACCTGTTTCTTTGAACTCCAATTCTGCTATTTATATGACATAGTATGTCAATAGACTCACTTCTTATCTCATTAGTGTTTTGTCCTTTACCCCTCCTCATTCTCCCTCTCAAATATTAGGAATTGAAGTCCTTATTTCAAAATTACTGGTTATGCTGTAGATAATAAATTGAACTCATTTCTGTTTATTAAGACAACACTGTTAATATCTTAAAAGGGACTATTTAGGTTAAGGACACATATTGTTTATAAGGTGTGCTACTAATATTGGTCTTTCAATTCAAGGGGAGGTAATGAAAATAGGCAGGAACCCTATAAGTCTTTAAGGGGAAAGTGCAATACCTAGGATTGGCACTCCTAGAGGGGAGGAGACACTAGCAATATGAGAAAACATGGCAAGAAAATGTCCCAAACAAACCCAAATACAATACCAAAAGAACCCAATGACAACATGGCAGAAGCATTGTCAGAAAGGGAGTTGTGCATAATTAAAATGATCCGAGAAGAAAACAAGGAGTCAAGAGAGCAAATGCAGGCAATGGTAAAGGAGCAACTGCAGGAAGCAAAAGATGTTTTCAATAAAGAGATAGAGATGCTGAAAAAAAAACAAACAGAAATCCTTGAATTGAAGGTTACAGTACAATAAACCAAATTAAAAACTCAATAGAAAGCTTAACCAACAGACTAAATCACTTGGAAGACAGAACCTCAGACAACTAAGACAAAATATTTACTCTTGATAACAAACACAACCAGAAAAGAAGATGGTAAGGAATCATGAACAGAACCTCCAAGAGTTATAATACACCATGAAAAGAACAAATTTAAGAGTTATTGGGATTGAGGAAGGCATAGAGTCACAAACCAAAGGAATGAATAATCTGTTCAATGAAATAATATCAGAAAATTTCCCAAATCTGATGAATGAAATGGAAAATCAAATTCAAGAGGCTTATAGGACACCAAATGCACAAAATCACAACAGATCCACACCCAGGCACATTATAATGAAAATACCTGACATACAAAACAAAGATAGAATTTTAAAGGCTTCAAGAGAAAACATCAGATTACATATGGGGGAAAACCAATATGAATATAAGAAGATTTCTCAGCCCAGACCCTAAAAGCAAGAAGGGCCTGGAATAATATATTCCAAGCACTGAAAGAAAATCGATGCCAACCAAGAATCTTATACCCAGCAAAACTTACCTTCAGATATGAAGATGAAATAACATCATTCCATGATAAACACAAGCTAAAAGAATTCACAAATAGAAAACGTGCCCTACAGAAAATCGTCAGCAAAATATTCTGAGTGGAAGAAATGAATAAACAGCAATGTAAGTCAGCAAAGGGAGGAAATACCCTAAAGGAACAGCCATTTAAAGGAAAATCCAAGAAAGATTAAAATGCAAAAATAAGTCAAAATGACCAGGAATACAAGTCATATCTCAATAATAACCCTAAATGTAAATGGCCTAAACTCATCAATCAAGAGACATAGACGGGCAGATTGGATTAAAAAGAAGGGCCCAACAATATGCTGCCTTCCAGAGACTCATCCTTTAGAAAAACATGCCCACAGACTAAAGGTGAAAGGTTGGGAAAAAACATACCATGCACATGGACTTAGTAAAAAAGCAGGCGTTTCCATCCTGATTTCAGATAAAGCAGACTTTAAGCCAAAGTTAGTCAGGAGGGATAAAGAAGGATATTTCATACTCTTTAAGGGAAGCATAAATAACCAAGACATAAAAATCATAAATATATATGCACAAAACAATGGTACATCCATGTATGTCAATCAGATCCTTCTCATTTCCAGGAATCAAATAGACCAAAACACAATAATACTGGGTAACTTTAACACTCCTCTCTTACCATTGGACAGATCTTCCAAGCAAACACTGAACGAAGAGACCTTAGAACTCAATGGCACAATCAATCACTAATTTAAAATTAGCAGACATATATAGAATATTCCATCCATCAAAAAGTGAGTACACTTTCTTCTCAGCAGCTCATGGGTCCTTCTATAAAATAGACCATATGTTATGCCACAAAGCTACTCTTAGCAAATACAAAAATATAGAGATACTACCTTGTATACTATCATATCATAATGGAATGAAATTAGAAATCAACGATAAAGTTAGAAACAGAAACTACTCCAAGACCTGGAGATTAAATAATATGCTATTGCAAGGATAACAGAAGACATTAGGGGGGAAAATAAAAAAATTCTTAGAGGTCAATGAGACCAAAGATATAACATTTCAAAATCTCTGGGATACTATAAAAGCAGTGCTAAGAAGAAAATTCATTGCATGGAGTGTATTCAATAAAAGAATGAAAAGTCAACAAATAAATGACCTCACATTACAGCTCAAAGCCCGGGAAAAAGAGGAACACATAATCACCAAAAGTAGGAGAAAAGAGGAAATAGTTAAAATCAGAGCAGAAATCAATGAAATTGAAACAAAAGAAACAATTCAAAAAATTGACAAAACAAAAAGTTGGTTCTTTGAAAAAGTAAACAAAATTGATAAATCCTTAGCCATGCTAACAAAGACAATGAGAGAGAAAATCCAAATTATAAAAATTTGTGATGGAAACGAAAATATTACAACAGAAAAATTGAAATAAAAAACATAATTAGAAGCTATTTTGAAAATTTATACTCCAACAATATAGAAAACCTGGAAGACATCAACAGGTTCCTAGAGGCATATGAGCCACCCAAACTGAATCTGGAGGACATACACAACTTAAATAGATCAATTTCAAGCAAGGAAACAGAAGAAGTCCTCAAAAGCATACCAACAAAGAAAAGTCCAGGACCAGATGGATTCACAGCCAAATACTACATGACCTTCAAAGAAGAGCTCATTCCAATACTCCTCAAAGTTTTTC
>JAJEJO010021265.1:0-14450 GCA_020662805.1 Glaucomys volans | reverse complement strand
ATTTGTTGACTTTTCATTCTTTTATTAAATGCACTCTCTGCAATGAACTTTCCTCTTAGCACTGCTTTCATGGTGTCCCAGAGATTTCGATATGTTGTATCTTTATTCTCGTTGACCTCTAAGAATCTTTTAATTTCCCCCCTAATGTCTTCTGTTATCCATGTATCATTCAATAGCATATTATTTAATCTCCAGGTCTTGGAGTAGTTTCTGTTTCTAACTTTCTCGTTGATATCTAGTTTCATTCCATTATGATCTGATAGTATACAAGGTAGTATCTGTATGTTTTTGTATTTGTTAAGAGTAGCTTTGTGGCATAACATATGGTCTATTTTAGAGAAGGACCCATGCGCTGCTGAGAAGAAAGTGTATTCGCTTTTTGATGGATGGAATATTCTATATATGTCCGTTAAGTCCAGATTAGCGATTGTGTCATTGAGTCCTATAGTTTCTTTATTCAATTTTTGTTTGGAAGATCTGTCCAATGGTGAGAGAGGAGTGTTAAAGTCTCCGAGTATTACTGTGTTTTGGTCTATTTGATTCCTGAAATTGAGAAGGATCTGATTGACATACATGGATGCGCCATTGTTTGGTGCATAAATATTTATGATTGTTATGTCCTGTTGATTTATGCTACCTTTAAGCAATATGAAATGTCCTTCTTTATCCCTTCTGACTATCTTTGGTTTGAAGTCTGCTTTGTCTGAAATGAGGATGGAAACCCCAGCTTTTTTACTCAGTCCGTGTGCATGGTATGCTTTTTCCCAACCTTTCACCTTTAGTCTGTGGGCATGTTTTTCTATGAGATGAGTCTCTTGAAGGCAGCATATTGTTGGGTCTTTCTTTTTAATCCAGTCTGCCAGTCTATGTCTTTTGATTGATGAGTTTAGGCCATTTACATTCAGGGTTATTATTGAGATATGACTTGTATTTCCTGTCATTTTAGCTTTTTTAGGGTTTTTAGCTTAACTTTGTTTCTCCTTTGATGGACTCTTTCTTTAGGGTAGTTCCTCCCCATGATGACTGAGGTTGTTATTTTTCATTTCTTCCTCTTCGAATATTTTGTTGAGAATGTTCTGTAGGGCAGGCTTTCTCTTTGTGAATTCTTTAAGCTTTTGTTTATCGTGGAAGGATTTTATTTCATCATCAAATCTGAAGGTAAGTTTTGCTGGATATAAGATTCTTGGTTGGCATCCGTTTTCTTTCAGAGCTTGAAATATGTTGTTCCAGGCCCTTCTTGCTTTTAGGGTCTGGGCTGATAAATCTGCTGATATACGTATCGGTTTCCCCCTGTAGGTAATCTGATTCTTTTCTCTCGCCGCCTTTAAAATTCTATCTTTGTTTTGTATGTTAGGCATTTTCATTATAATGTGCCTTGGTGTGGATCTGTTGTAATTCTGTGCATTTGGTGTCCGGTAAGCTTCTTGTAATTGATTTTCCATCTCATTCATCATATTAGGGAAATTTTCTGATAATATTTCCTTGAATAGATTATTCATACCCTTGGTTTGTATCTCTGCGCCTTCCTCAATCCCGATTACTCTTAAATTTGGTCTTTTCATGATGTCCCATATTTCTTGGAGGGTTCGTTCATGATTCCTAACCATCTTCTCTGTTTGTTCAACTTTGTTTTCAAGATTAAATATTTTGTCTTCATTGTCTGAGGTTCTGTCTTCCAGGTGATCTATTCTGTTAATTATGCTTTCTATTGAGTTTTTAACTTGGTTTATTGTTTCCTTCATTTCCTTGTTTCCTTCAAGGATTTCTGTTTGTTTTTTCCTCAGAATTTCTATCTCTTTATTGAAGTAATTTTTTGCTTCCTGCAATTGCTCTATTAACTGATTATTCATAGCCTGAATCTGCTCTCTCGTCACATCATTCTCTTCTCGGATCACTTTAATTATGAACATTCTGAACTCCATTTCTGTCATTCCTTCTACCATGCTGTCTTTGGGTTCTCTTGATATGTCATCTAGGTTTAATTGGGACACTTTCTTCCCGTGTTTTCTCATGGTGTTCGTGTATCTTCCCCTCTGTTGTTTGAGGGGTGTTTGATCAAGCGGTGACCCAAGAAAGGTGCTGTCCCACTACCTCCAGGTTGGGAATGATCAATGCTTCTGGGCAGAGGCAGCCTAGTGTTGATAGACAATTAGATACAGCAAGGTGGTAGACTCCGGGCCTGGGTGTGGGCCTGGGCACTAGTTCAAGTTGGGGTGGTGTCTCAGAACTGTGCTCAGTGATGGAGACACTGGGCTTGAGAGCCCAGGCTGACCTGAACTCCTCGTTGGGGGTTCAGGCAGTGGCAGGTGGTTGCTCTCTCCTGGGGACACTGTAAGCTATTGCCAAAGGCCCAAAGCTCCCTGCCAGATCACTTCAGACACTGCTGACACTGCTGGCGGCCCCAGGGAAGCTGGGGGAGTGGCACAGAGTAGTTTCCACTCCCTGCCAGAGACTGCGTTCTCAGAGTTTCCCGGCTGGAGCTCCCCCTGAAGCTGCTGGCATCCCCAGGAAGCTGGAAATGGACCCCCACTGCCAGGGAATCCGCCAAACTCAGAGCAGTTCCACCTCCCCTGCCGGAGTCAGTGATTCCAGGGGCTCCGGGCCCACCTCTCCAGGTGCGGCTTGAGGGCCTGGGAAGCCCAAGATGGGCGCTCTCTGCCAGGTAAGCTGGGGGGAGTGGCACAGAATAGTTCCCACTTCCCGCCAGAGACTGCGTTCCCAGAGTTTCCCGGTTGAAGCTCCCCTGACGCAGCCGAAGGCCCCAGGAAGCTGGTAATGAGCCTTCTCCTCCAGTTAAGCCACCAAAATGGCGTGGGGTAGTTCCATCTCCCCACCAGAGTCCGCGATCTCAGAGTTTCCCGGACGCCTCTGAATGCCCAGGTAGCCTGAGATGCTCGGTCTCTGCCTGGGAGGCCGCTGGCTGGTGCTGGAGCCGCGGCCAGTGACTCCAAAGCGCTACTGGGGACCCGCACTCACTTGTTGGCTGTCGCAGATCCAGGTCGGTGGCTCCAAAGCAGCTGCAGGGTCAGGCGCTCCCGAATCGTAGCTGTCCGGCTCCCGGATCGTCGCTCGCTGCCCGCGGCGGGCCGAGCCCAGCCCGGCTGAGTTGGTTCTGGAGTGGCACCTGGGGACCCCTTATATGTGCTTTGAATATTAAATCTCGTTGAGAGTCATATTCCTGCTGTTTGAATCCCGAGCAAGTAGGAATCCACGGAGCAAGTAGGAATGCAGCCTTCCTCTAATCCGCCATCTTGGATCCTCCACAAGTCTTTAGAGCGGAAAATTTATCAAGCTGCAAACTAAACTTATCTGTGTTGGTAATTTCAAAGTTATAAGAATAGCAAATTTTATCAGGGACTTAGTTTTATCATTTAAAGTTCCATAACAGAACCTGCTATCAATAGGGTATATGTAAATTTGTTACTTTTTACACTGAGATCAAAATTTAAATGCAAACGTATTTAAAGTTAGTGAGAGCCTGATTTGTTTAAAGGTTAATGTCATGAAACATGAAAATATTTGGCCTCATTGCCACAGAAAAGGAAAGTCAGAAGCTCTCAGACTTTCCTTGAATTGTTTAAATGTAATATATTGTGTTAACAACCATTCACATAGCCTCAGGAGACAATACACATAAACTGTGTAAAATGATGTTCTAAGGGGAGGCAAAGATAACTTCAAAACTGGAACACTTTACCTTAGATTGTAAAAAGCCCTGCCTTACCTGAGATAAACTCTGACTACCACCCTGCTATAAGTCAGAATGTCTCCAATATAAGTCAGCTTTCATCTCATTTAAAATTATATTCAAAAGATTGTTTTTTGTTATAAAATTACTGTGTATCAAATAGGAAATATAATATAGAACTCGGGCAGAATTTTAAATGGCTATTACACAAACAATATATGTTTTTACTGTCAATTCTATTTTGTATTTTCCTTGTAAGCTTTATAACTGATGCCTGATTAATGTTTTGAAGAAGTACTGCTTCAAGAACAACCTAAATTAATTCGAGATACTAAGCCATTACTTACAGAACAGATAAGATAATATAGACCCCAGTTAAATAGAAGGGAATAAATGACTGTAGAGTTATAGACATTGAAATTAAAGCCCAGTACTCTTACTTTATGACTGGTGAAACTGGCTTGCTGGATGTTTAAGATCAAACTTAGAGATTGAGATTAAAACAAAGGGGCCAAGAAAAACCAATATTTGGCTCTTGCCCTCAGAGTCAGCCTGCATCCAGGGAATGAGAGAGCTTCTCTAAGGAACTTTGCAACTCTGGGCCACACAACTTCCTGATCAGGGAGATGGATGAGACTCACTAGAGGGTGAAAAGCCAAGCACTAAAGGAGCTAAGAAGCTGCTCTCAAGCTCCCCACAAGTGACCCTATGGGAACTCAGCTGACTCTTAAGAGAGAGGAATAGGTCAATTTGACCAGCTTGATCTTAAACACCTAGCAAAACAGCTAAAACCAAACCATACACATTCTTGGGCATTTAAAAGACACAATAGTTTAATGTAACTTAAGATGTAACTGTCAAAGTCTGAAATTTTAGTCAGTTTAAGGTCTACAGATCTTCTGAAGCTACACAGGTAGGCCTGATCTATGTTTGCTAGTATGATTACCCAGCTCTAAGTAACAAGAATATAAAGATCTCTACAAAACACAGGTTATGCCAATAAAGGAATATTTTACAAAAATCAGATAACATTAAGTAGCTTAACTGTATTTTCTGGGGATATCAGTGACATTAAAAATTAAATGTTGTGTTTACATTCCTGAGAACTCTGACAATGTTAAAGTTCCCAGATAAAGGCCTTGACTTCTCCAACCTTTGTTAGGCCTGGTCGTGGGAACTACTTCTCAGCTTCTCCACCTCCTGGTGAGAGATTGACTTCTGTCATTATGATTTTCACTGACATGTTCCAGATGCTGCAACATTTACTCTGTATTACTCTCATTTCAATACTCATGTCTTTTTGTTTCTCTCTCATAGAAGCACCCACCCCCAAGATTGTTGCGCCCTCTTCAATTCCCCTCAGTGCTTTACAAGGATTCCACTGAGTTATAAAGATATTTGCAAGGTCTCATCTTCCTGGGAATTGGGGTCGCTGTTTCCTGTTGTCTTGTTTAATTTGCCAATGCGTGGGGAAAATATTACATTGAATTTCTGGGAATTCTAGGGTCTTAGGGGATTTAGAACATAAGAATCAAACAGCTAATCATACTGGATATAATCAAGAAAGGCCCTTGTTCTGGGGTGATAAACGTATAACTTGGAAAGAATGCTATTTCCAGCAACTTATGCTAAATGGCACTGCGGATGGTGACTACTCCCAGATGACCTAGGGCAGAAAAACACGTTGTTCCCACCTTAACTCCAGACAAACAAGTCACAAACAAAGCTGTTAAGGCTAGAAAAATAGTCCCAACAATTCAGACATCATTTGGTCATGCTTATTTGGTTAATGGAAAACTATGGTATCCTCTTAGGAAACCAGCTTCTGGTCCCTTAGATTTAAACCCCCCTTTATCTCCCACTTGCAATATACACCTTGGTTGGCATCAAGTATATTATAATGAAAAATGTGCATGGAAAGCTTATCTCTCCTTTTTTAGAATACTTAAAATATGTAAAATGCTGGCATTTGCTTAGTTACTCTGAAGAGTTTTCTTGGGCAAGAAAGGCTAATGCTTACTGGGCAAAAGCAGGAGGTGTAATCTAGCAAGAGCTATTGTACCTATTAAACTAATTATTAACTACATAGTGTAAGCTTATATGTTGTTCATAGTAATGACTTCTGTGCACGATGTTCCCAGTAATATACAAAGTAGAACTAGTTAAGGATTATATAGAAGAATACTTTAAAACATTATGAAGAGTTGATAATATTTAATCTGCTAATACAGTTTGCCTATTGTCTTGTAGTGTGCGTTGGTTTCCTTTTGTGTGGCCTTCAGATGTTGTGCTCAAGCTAGAAGTTAACATATAGAAATGGTGTGTGGAAAAAATAAAGTTAGAACAGAACTTAGCCTCAGATCACTGAGTCTGTGTTACTTTGTTCTCCACTTCACCGACGCCATCCCACTCACCAGACACCACCACAATCCTTGTGCTAGGGCTGAACCCCAGCACCAGATGACGTTACAACCTGCTCTTCCCAAGCAGACTTCTACCCTGGACCCCTCGATTGACCAGATTTCTAGGAACTTCTTGAAGTTCAAAGGAACTTCAAACTGTTTGCCCCACTCCGCCCCCTTCCAACTCGAAACAGCCAGAGATGTTGGCGCCTCCTCTCCTTACAGCAGTGAAAAGTTCCTAATTGAGGACTATCGCGAATCCCTGCCCGCAGAGAGATGCGACACGTAGGCTGATTGAAAGCTTTATTTACAGCATGGCCATCTCGTTAAGTTTTTCTTTGTTCTCTCTCTCAGGGGAGATAACTACAGGTTATATAGGGGAAAGCAACCAATCAGAGTACTGTCCATGCGGCCAGCGCATGGACATACAGTGCTATAGATAGAGAGCATACGTTGATCACGCGCAGGACTTGCATCTTTAACAGCCAGTAATGGCTGCTTTCTCAGAGATAAGCAACTAAAGGAATGTAACATGGCCGTGCTAGCAGAGATAAGCAACTTAAGGAATGCAATGTGGCCATGCTGGCACATTGCCAATCGCCATCTTGCAGGCTAAATAGAGGATGGGGTCCCGGGCACCCCGACAGAGGACACGCAATTAGTGTAGGATAGGGAATCTGGTCAAATTGAGGAATGGAAGCCATCAGAGTCTGGGAAGTTGGAGAATGAAAACCACATTGTACTTACTCCTAGCTGTAACCCCCATTGTATCGCCCGCTGAGTGTCCCTCTGACTGTTCCCCACATGGTATTTTCTATGCCTACACACACTCCAAATAGTTTCCTAAACAAAGATTTGTTAGTGTGGATAAGACCAGTGGGGAATGTTATATTCCCCAAAGAGATTCTCAAATACCATCAAGAGAGAGAGTGTCCTTCAATAGATGAATGGATAAAGAAACTGTGGTATATATACACAATGGAATATTACTCAGCCATAAAAAGAATAAAATTATGGCATTTGCAGGTAAATGGATGATGTTGGAGACTATTATGCTAAGTGAGATTAGCCAATCCCCAAAATCCAAAGGCCAAATGGTCTCTCTGATAAGTGAATGATGATGCATAATGCAGGGTGGAAGGGTGGCAAGAATGGAGGAAGGAGAGATAGCATAGAGGGAAGGGAGGGGTGGGGTTGGGGTGGGGGGTAAGAATAATAACAGAATATGTGACAGACATGATTGCCTGTGTACATGTATGAATGCACAGATGGTAGGACTCTACTTTGTGTACAACCAGAGAAACAATAGCTGTACGCCATTTGTGTTCAATGGATCAAAATTAAATGAAAAAAAGAGAGATTCAGCCCCACCCTAATCCCTTCCCTCCCTATAGCATCACCCTAATCCCCTCCCCTCCCTATAAATGCTGGCAACAAAGAACTGACACTCGATTTCCCCAGCACACAGCTTTTAGGTGTAGGGGTGGTCATCGCTGGCCAGCTAAAAATAAAGACTTCTTTTGGCTTTATGTGGGTGGCTTGGATGATCTTATTTTCTTCGGGTATAACAAGCTTCCACAGATGAGAGAAAACATTCAACCTTTGGCTTTTGGAGACCTAATTTTCCCATGCACATGTATGAAAACAACACAGTGAATCCCACCACCATGTACATCAATAAGAATGGGGTCCCAACTAGAATAAGATACATTCCATGCTTGTACAACTATATCAAAATGGATTCTACTGTCATATACAATTAAAAAGAACAAATGAAAAAGATTTTTAAAGATAAAGTGTTCCTTTTTCCTCACATCCTCGATTATTGCCATTCTAACTGGAGATGAAATGTGTAGTTTTACTTTGCATTTTCCTGATTGCTAAAGATGTTGAACATTTTTTTCATATGTTTTTGGTCATTGAACTTCATCTATTGAAAAAACGTCTATGTAACTCATTTGCCCATTTATTGATTGGGTTATCTGGATTTTTCTTTTTGTATTTTTTATCTTATATGTAGAAACTAGAGAGAAGTTAAAAAAAAAAAAAAAAGAGAGTACAGTGAGTAGAGAAAGGAGACCAGGGGAAGGGAAGGCAAAGGGCAGCAGCTGGGAATGACCTTGATAAAATCATGTTATGTGCAAGTACAAATATGTCACAATGAATCCCTCTACTATGTATAGTCATAATGTACCAATTTAAAAAAACTACCAATAAATAAATCTAGAAATACTAAAAAATTATTCCTTAATCCTGGTTGCATTCCTTTTAAAAGACAGATCTAGTCCCCACTTCCACCCCCACAAATTCTGGTTTAATTGTGTCTGTGTTGGCCCTTAGATACTGAAACTTAAACAGTTCTCCTTGTGCTCCTTAAATGCAGTCAGGATTGAGTTGCTTTAGCTGAGTTTCCCTAGGTCTTTGCTAATCAAAGTATGGTCTAAGCAGTTATCAGCATCAATTCACAGCTTGTTAGACATGCAGAATCTCAGGCCTCACCCAGCTACTGCATCAGAATACACATTTAACAAGATCCCAGATGATTCCTAACTGATCACAGTAAAGTTCTGTCCTAGGTGTATTTGGGGGTAGTGGGGGCTTTGCTAAATTGCTGAGGCTTTGAACTTCAATCCTCCTGCCTCAGCCTCCCTGCTGTCCTAGGCATTCTGCTGGGCCTTCCTTTCTCAAAGTTATTGAGGCCCCTTAGGTGTGTTTTCAGTTGCCTCCTCATGGTTCCATTTGCCCTCAGTGGTTAAGTCAACCTAGGAGGGTTTCCTGAGCGTCACCAAGCCAGCTGTGAGGAGAGGTCTGGCAGTCTCCACTCCAGGAGCCCACATGGCACCAACTGTATGCCAGCTGTATGGAAGAAGAAACCCTCTCCTCTCCCCAGCTATGAACTTCCATCTTGAGGGGTTGGGTGCAGTAATTCTCACTGTGCCTCTGAGCCAGGAAGTCCAGCAGGTTTTCCTAGTTCTGCCCTCAAGCTCCAACTCCTAGGGATTCATGAATCTCTGAAGACCAAGCTCTCTTAAGAGCTCAGAGTCTCAGCCCCTGTCACCAGGATCCCCAGTGCCTACCTCACCTAGGCAACAGTCATTTGGCTGTTTCACTGATGGAGATTCCTGAAGAGCTGGCTGTGTGCCTGCTGTTGTTTTGTTATGGAAAAGTCCTTTAGGGATTTCGCTTCCACCGCCCCCACCTCAGGTGCTGGGAATTGAACCCAGGGCTTAGCACAAGTTACATCCCCAGCCTTTAAGCCTCTCAATTTCATGAAGTTTTGGAATAGCTCATAAAGTCACATGGTTCAAAATTCCAAAGGCTCAGAACCACTGACCCTGAAAAAGGCTTTTTTCCTTTCCTGCATTTTCCTGTGCCCTTTCAGAGACATCCTACCAAATGCAGAGAAGGCGTATGCAAAATTCCCCTCCTTGGATGCTAACATACTAGGCACGGTGATCTCACCTTTCTTTTTCTTAACGGTGCATCTTAACTATGATTTTATAGCTGCCTTGACTTTGCAAGGCTGCGTGGGATTCCACTGTATCGCTCTGTCGATTTTGATCTTCTGCTGTTTCCAACTAATGATCATCTTAAGTTCTTTCACCATTTTCCCTTTGAGTGCATGTATTGCAGTATGTTTCCTAATTTGTGAGTTTTTCTCATTCTTTATAGTGTTTTTGCCATGAATAACATTTTTATGTTGTCAAATTGATTAACTCTTTCCAGCTTCAGAGGCTTTTTATTATTTTTGTGTTTGCTTTTGTCATATAAGGCTTTCCTACTCTCAGTTGTGTAAAAAAAAATCCTTCTTTGTTTTTTTTTTCATTTTAATATGTTTAAGGTTTTGTGTGTATGATAATTTCAGCAAAGCAAAATATGCCTAGAATTCACCATTTTAATCATTTTAAATGTGCAATTCGGTGTTATTCGGTACATTCAGAATGTTTTACAGTCACCACCACTGTCCTTTTCCAGGTAGAAATTTCCAGATTTAAATCTTTGGTCCTTGTGGAATTTATTTTGGCTTGAGGTCTGTGGAAGTGACTCCAACTGGTTTTGTTTTGTCTTTTCTTCCTGATGACTTGCTAGCTCTCTCAAGACTGTTCATTGCGTCTTTCTCTGCACTTTGTCTATTCAATGTGCCATTGTTCCACTGCCATATGGAAATGTATTTACATCTGTTTCAGTATCTTCCAGAGCTAACCCTTCTGATTATGCTTATTTTTTGGAATATTTTTGGAAGTTTTGGAATTTTTTGCCTGGCTTCTTTCTCTGGCAGAACCATGTTGACTAATAAGCATAACGCTGTTAAATTGTAGTGGTAAAGTAGAATTGCCTCTTCCCTAAACATTGGTTAAAATTAATTTGTGAAACTGTGCCATTTACTTTCTAAAAAGTAGTTTTTTGACAGTTTGATGGGTTTTTAAAAATTAGGTAATTTGCTTAGATTTTCTTTCTCTTCTGGAGAAACTGTACTTTCACTAAACTATATTTTCCTGGATGATGATTAATTTCATCAAGGTTTTCATGAAATTTGAATGAAATAAGCAAAAAATCTCAGCTTCCTTTGTGTATGTATTTTCTGCTTTTTTATTTCTTTTGGGGGCATTCAGCTTTTCAAGGAATGAGGTTTTTTTTGCCTCAGAGTAGGTTCCATTGTGGCATATTTATATATGCACATAACTGATCAAATTGTGTTTCCCAAACTTTGAAAAGAGATCGAAGTAAGGAGAAAGTATGTACTTTGAGTTCAAGAAAGCAGTGGAATGAGGGAATTTCCGGAGACCAGCAGCATCAGGAAAAGCATCAAGAGCTTGACACACCAGTGAAGTTGAGTCTGTGTATCTGTAAAGGTCTGGAATATTCTGAGAGCCGCCTGACCTCCCTCTCTCCCTTTTTCCTCTTTCCCATTTAAAGAAATTTATTAAGGTATTTCCCACCAGGCTACAGAAAAACTTCTTCACTATGTACAGAGAGATAAAGTTCCCAACTACAACATAATTGAGAGAAATCACTTGAAAGAAGTTTGTGATACAATCCCTGTAAGATCCAGAGTTTCTGGTGTCCAATTATCTTCCAACCACACTTGTAAAATCCATAAAACATAGAAAAAGAATCAAATGCAACAAAGAATGAAAGACTGGAGAAGAGTAGATGGAATACAGCTCTTCCCTTATTCCATCTCTGGTACACAAAGACATCCTGTGCCCTGCCTTGAGGGCACATGCAAATACAAGTCCATAAAGATTTTCCTTGCAAAATTATACAAAGCCAAGATTAGGGCTGCCCATATAGCTCAGGGGTAAATTGTGTGTTTAGCTTGCACAAGACTTTGAATTGGATCCCCAGCACCGAAACGATGATATCAGTAATAATAATAATAATAATAATAAACATTATGAAACAATGCTGTATGTTTGATATTTTTAAAAATTTGTTTATAATTCTGAGTGAAATATGACTAAAGAGGCAATTCCAGGCTTAGCTTTGTAAGAAACAGTGAAATTGTTTTCCAGAGAAGCTGCAATGTGTCACATTCCCATCAGCAATTGAGTGATCCCGATTCTCTGCATCTTCTCCATCACTCGGTGCTGATGCTAGTTTTTATTTTAATTCTTCTGTTCAGTATGTTGTGATGTCAATGTCTCATTGTAGTTTTAAACTGTATTCCCTAGTGGTAATCATATTGAATATGTTAGCATATGCTTCTTCCCCATCTGCATAACCTCTTGGTGAAGTGTCTTTCCCCCACTGTTTTAGCTGTTGAGCTTGTAGAGGTTTGTAGATAGATTACATTCTAGTTGTGTCATGGATATAAGGTTTTCATATATTTTCTCCTGTAGGGACACACCTTAAGATGGCGACCGCAACAACAACAACACCCTCGGGGCATAAGCCCCCCTCACCAGTGGTACCACCAAGGTGGTGGCCTAGGATTGGCCCATTCGACCTCTGTGAACGTGAGCAGCTCTGGCCACCATCAAATCTTAGGAGACCTTTGTCCTGCAGGCTTTGATGTGTGCTGCATGGGCTGTTTACCTTTAAGGTGATTGGCCCTGCAGGTATCTCCTCTCCTTTCTTTGTTTCTTTCCCGCTCACTTGCCCCCTTGTATATCTGTCCTACTCCCCCATTAAACTGAGATCCTTCTCAAGCGACTCCCGGCTGGTGTGCGTTTTTCAGCCATCGACACTTACCATCCTGTTTGACCCCATGCCCCCCTGGCTGGTCCAAGGGTGGGCACTCAACCTTTGTTGTTCGATGCGGAACAACATTCTCCCACTCTGTAGCTTGATTTTTGTCTCTTCACTTGGACATTCCCTGAGCAAAAGTCTTGTTTGTTTTTTTGAGCCCTGGTCCATTGCACATGCTAGGTAAGCACCTGAGCTACATCCTCAGCCCAAGGTTGTCATGCTGTATGTTTTAAAAGTTGCATTTAAAAAATAATATTAGCCAGGTGTGGTGGTGCATGCTTGTAATCCCAACACTTGGGAGACTAAGGCAGGAAGATCACGAGTTCAAAGCCAGCCTCAGCAACTTAACAAGGGCCTAAGCAACTCAGTGAGACCCTGTCTCTAAATAAAATACAAAATAGGGCTGGGGATGTGGCTCAGTGGTGGAGCACCCCTGAGTTCAATTCCCAGTACCAAATAATAATAATAATAATAATAATAATAATAATAATAATAATAATAAAAATACAAGTTTAATTTTTTGAAAATAAAGGATAGGGCTGGGGTCATGGCTCAATGGTAGAGTACTTGCCTAGTAAGCATGAGGCCCTGGGTTTGATCTTCAGCAACACATAAAAATAAAATAAAGTTGTTGTGTCCACCTACAACTAAAAAGAAAAAAAAAAGAAAAAGAAAATAAAGGACAAAAGTTCACTAGTTCTGTCATTTTCAGTTCAAAATAGAAATGAGTTCAAGGCTCAAAGGCCTAAATGTGCATTAATCCAAGAAGTGTTTATAGGAAACAGTTTTTGTCTTGTCAATATTTAAAGGAAGGAAAGTACACTGTGTCTAGAGACACTGTGGCTGGAGGCAGGAACAGCTGCATCTCTGCAGGACTTAACCCTCAATTGTTGTTGGGCAACCAAGAGCATGCAAACAAGAAGGCAGTTGGAGGCAGAGGTGACTTCCTGTGTTTGCTTCCTCTGCCACCTATCCAGTTTATCCAGCCATTAAAAAAAAAAGATGGAATTATGGCATGTGCAGGAAAATGGTGAAACTAGAGACCATCACATGGAGTGAAACAAGCCAAAATAGGAAGGTTAAGAGCTGTGTGTTTTCTCTCATAGGCAGAAGCTAGAGAGGAAAAAGGAAAACAAAGGTGGGAGGGTCTCCTAAAAATCACAGGGAAATCAGTACAGGAAAGGGACCCAGAGGTGGGGACAGGGAAGGAGGGGGGAAATGCTGCGGAGTGATATTGGCCAAATGAGGTTGCTATATATTTTGTGCCTGTACGAATATGTAACAACAAATCCCATGAATATGTACAGCTATAATGCATCAATTAAAAGTGAGAAAATCATTCAATCAATCAATTTCAAAATATAAAAGAAGAGGGACTTCCTGAACCAACCACTGACCCCCACAAAGATCCCATGACCGAAACAGGAAAAGGACAGTATTCCTTGGGAAGAAAAAAGAAAGGCAGGGCGTGCAGAGGGAAAGAGGTGCTAAGGGAGCAGCTGTTTCCCTATTGAGAGCTACAAATGGAATTACTTTCCTCCAGGCTGGAGCATGAAGGGGGAGGCAGTTATGAGTTTGAATTTCTTTCAAATCGCGGAGGGTCATTTGGGAACTCTGCCCCCCACCACCCCACTCCCTGTGTAAGAGTCGCTCAGGCTAAAGGACATGAAAGAGTTAAATGGTAGGAGAGGGTTAACTAAAAGAAGGCAGAAAATGGCCCAGAAAAGATAATGAGACCCCCACCAGCATCTTGTTGTAATGCTGTGACTAAGACAGATAAGGGGAACTGAGCTTGGGAGCTAACCTTGTGTAAACATCACCAGGTTGTTAGTGAAACCATAAATTGCTCAGCAAACCTTGTGTAAACATCACCAAATTGCTAGTAAATCCATAAGCTGTGAATCCATAAGTTGTTCACCCAGGGAAACTGCTCGTTTGCTTATTGTTATAAAAAGCTTGCCGTGCTTTGGCTCGGGGCTCTCTGCCTCCGTCCTGCTGTTAGGACATGTAGGGAGCCCCAAGCATGCTTGGACAATAAACCCTGTGCGTGTTGCATGAGAAGGTCTCTTGGAGTCTTCCTTCGCGGGCGGTGGGTGTCTCGACCCTAACACCTGCAGCCCTTAAATCAAGAGAGTTGGAGCCCTGTGGGAGGCAGATCAGGAGTGGAG